>CAVNYN010226090.1:1347-30832 GCA_963692815.1 Nyctanthes arbor-tristis | reverse complement strand
ATTCAATAACTAGTTCCCAAACTTAATGTGGTTCCCCTTAACTTTTTTTTTTTTTTTTGGGGGGGGCGGGGGGTTAAATTTCCACTCTAGGTCCCTAACTCTTCAACCTTTAATAACTCTTCCGATCTCCCCTTTTTTGCCCTATGAGGCCCCCAAACTTTTATTCTGTGTAGATCATGTCTTTTATATTTTTTATTTAAGTAATTAAAGGTATAATGGTAATATTAACAGGAATTAACAATAGAAATTGAAATTTGGGACAAAAAGAATTTGTAGAGATATAACACGATAATAAGTGAAAGATTGAAGGTCCTATACGCTGAAGAAAGATGTGGACAAAATTATATAAGGTACTATTTGATTGCAAGCGTAGAAAATGTATGGAAAGAAAATAAATTCCAGGTAATTAAATTCCCTATAATTAATTTTCATAGGAAATGTCAATTACACGTGTTTAATTGACTTAATTTTCCACCTAGAAGTAGTTGTTGTTTTCCATATTTCGGTGTTTGATAGCTATTATTTTTCATAAAAACAATCTTTTTTTCTTAAAATTTTTTATTTGATAGTCATTATTTTATAGAAATTATCAAGTTATATATATGAATTGTACTTTTTTCCATGTATTTTTTTATTTGCCAAGTATTTTTATTTGTCAAGACTATATGAGCTCCAATTTTAAGTTAAAACCAGGACGAATAAAAAAACCACGTACAACACTCATCAAGCTTTCAACGTACACGTTTCTTCATAGACAATAATGATACGATGAGAATATTCGAGGATGGCTATGAATATATGTTACATAGAGTGAAGCTTTTTATTATAGTCTCGTCAAACTATTTACAACTGATGATTAGTAAATAATTTTAAGGTCAGCAACTGTCTTAATAATGCAATTAACAAGTAGAAGATTATACTGAAAAAAATTGTGTGAAATTCAATCAGTGATTTGTGTATAAATATGAAGATAAAATAAAGTTATAGACTCGAATAACGATCTATAATTTGAAATTTTGAAAGGATATAATGTCTTATATTCGTTAACATTGACAAGAAATTGTAATTTTTTAAGTTAAAAAATAATCCGATATTTTAAGAAATATGGAATTCCAATTCTCTGGAAAACCAATTACCTATGTCTCTTGAGGAAAATATTTTCTTTGTTTCCCTGGAAAATATAGTCACGCGATTAAAAGTGGAAAAATATTTTCCAAGGAAAAAAACTAATCAAACAGTATAAAAGTAAGAATTTAAAGCTTACATTTTTCATGGAAAATTATGGCAATAAAGCACGCCCTAAATGTTGAAAGATTGGAGATTTATGGGAAACTAAAGAATTAATAGTATAATGGTAATTTTAATACAGGTTAATTGTAAAAATTGAAAGGTTGTATATGAAATGTTAAAAAGTAATGTTAGTAACATAATACAACAATAAATGAAAAATTAGTGACTTAGTAGACTAAAAAAAGAATATGGATAAAATTGATTTAAAATTGTAATGTTTGAGATCTAAAGTGAAAATTACATAAAAAATAAAATAAAATAAAATAAAATCTTAACGTGGTTCGGGGCCTTCTGGCACTGTGGTAGGATAGGATCCGCTGAGAATCCGGACACGCCGGTTCGGCTATTCTTTTCTTGGGGAAATTTGGATCAGGCGACCCGATTACCATTATTTCCTTATATATAGGGGCTTTTTCCTTTATTTAAATTTAAATAAATTCGCTGATTCTTCCTCTTGATTCTTGTTTCCAGTGAAGCGAAGAAGGTACTCTCTTCCTATCGTTTTTTAGTTTGAAAATTTATATGTTTCGGGCATTGGTTTCGCGTTGCTCGTCCCTCCAATTTCTCGTGATTTATGTGAATAATAATCAAAATTAAAGCTGCTTTAATTTCTGTTTTCTTGTAATTTGGCCCTTTGTTAATAGTAAGTATTTCTTCTTCTTATTATTTTTTTTTTTGCTTTCTCTCATTCTATTGATGGCCTCATTACTGATAATAACTGGATAAACCACAAAGCCGCGAGCTTCTATTGATATAATGATTAGAAAGTTTGAAGATGAATTCGAGAAATTGTATGTTAAGTTTATAGATGAAGTAAGCCCTAAGTTCGTAATTTAACCACGCGATTTTATTTTAAAAATTAATATAATAGACGTGGGAGGACTTGGATAGGTTAGAAGTTTAAGTGTTTTTTTCTTCTTTCATTGTTTTGGTGTGCAAGGGCTGCAACAGAAACCTACTTTTATAGATATTTTTAGTCTTAGCTATGTGATAAGCTTAGTCAAATAGTAAAAAGCACATTGTTAATTATCCCAGCTTTGCCTCAAACATAAGTTCCTTGGAAAATTGAGATGTTTATATAACTCACAGGTTGTAGCTTATTCTCATAAATCCAGCACTTCCCCAGTGATTGAGAAGGTAAGTCTTAATCATGCACTCGAATGGCATTTGAAGTTTCACATTCAATGATGGCCTTATATAGAGGATTATGCATTAGCAGGTCTTTGAGATTAAACCTTTGCAAACGCTTAACCTTGAGCAGAAAAGTTAATATTCAATATCTTACTGGTGAAATACATTGCAAATGTTAGAAAGATTCAGTCAAATTTCTACTTGTCTAGCTTATTTTTGTTGTGCTCCTGTGGAGCATATTATGTTGTAATTGTTCTTTGTTCTGCACTGGACCTTATAAAGTTGCAAGCAATAAGTGAATGTGTTCTTGTTTCAAGTGATGATTTGTTTATTTTACTTACATTTAGATGTTTGAATATTGTACGCTATTGAGACATCTCAAAAGAACAATGAATCTTGTTCTTTATGGATCTGTAATTTGCATATCTAATAATATATATTATGGTAAGTGGTTTTGTTAAATAAAGTACTTAGATTGGGGTAGTTTTATTCAGCAATTATAGTAGCTTCCTTCTTTCATCTTCTTTTCATTTTAACCTGTATGCAAAAGGTGTTATGTCTTTCAAAGCAAGCTAGCACGTTCAAAACATTAATAGTTTCTTTGATTAAAGGAATGAAGTTTTTGTGGCTTCCAATATGAATGTTAAGATTGGAGTTTCTAAGTTTTGTGGTCTAAACTGTATTTTGCAAATTATGTAGACATGCTACTTAATGAACAAGTATTATGGGGCTTGAGCTGATCACATTTTTTTTTTTTTTTTACTGGGGACAGGTATTGATAACGTGGTCTTCTTATATTTTTGCTATGGCTGTTGGTGATAATGTAACAGAAAATGGTGTTTCTTCTTTTAGTCTCAATAACAATGAGCAGCAACAGCGTGAATCTGTTGTTTCACCAGAAGATATTGCTTGGGCAGATTCCTGTCTGACTAAAGATCCATTAATGTTAGAAAATGGTTGGAAACTTTTAGAAGATGCATTATTGGAGTCTCTTGAAACCCAGCCTGACTCTGCTGCTAAGGGAGAAAAGAATGGCAGCTCTGAAGGAATCAGACTATATACTTCTAGTTCTAGTGAGGATTCAGGAAACACACATGATTTAGAGAAAACAACAATTAGCACTGCTTTCAGTCAGGGACCAGGACCAAATGCAAACAATGGTGATGATTCGACCAATAATAATGCAGATGATTTCTGGTCAAAACACGATGTGAAAGATCTTTTCCTTCCTGCATACAATGAGAATTTAAAGGATCTTGGTATTTCAAACTCTGAATTTGATTTTGTTTTTCAAGAGTCTGAATTAGATCCTTTGACTGCAGACATTTTCAAGGTATGGGATTTAGACATTCCCCCTGAGGAGGATGAACTCGTTAGACAGCTGAATAAAGTCCTGGCAGAAAGTACTTTAGAGCAAACTCCTCAGATTCCTGATGATTCTGACGAATGGAAACGCTTGAAGGATGAGTCACTTGATGAGCTCATTTCTGGGATTGCTGATCTCTCTTTGACCCCAAGTTCGGTTTAAATCTTTGAGTGTTCATCTTGGAATGTGCCATGTGATGATGTGATTTCTGGGATTGCTGATCTGTCTTTGAGCCCAGAGTTTGTAAATTCATCTTGGAACAACACAAATTAGTTATTGTGCATGGGTTATTTGTCATCATCTTATTGACTTGTTAACTGCTGAAGGAAGTATTTTCTACTGCTCTAACGTTGAAATGTGTTCATAGCAAACAGTTCTTCATGACCCTTTTCTCTATGAGAGTTTTTGACATTTGCTTGTAAATCTCATTGTCTAGGATTATATCTCATTTCACTATAAATCTTGGATGAGTACTGTTTTGCATTTACCTTCAGGGCACGTTTAGTACACTTTGGTTGGACCAGATAAGAATGTTATACAAAATCACATGGATGGTTTCACCTTGTCTTTACTTGATGAAAGCGAGGAAAGCCGTGGTTCTAACAGCTGTGTATATGAAGGACGGGCATATATGAGTCTCTTCCCAAGCATCAATAGCTCTCACGGGATGTTCAATCGTACTGATCTTTTAAGCGAGGATGCTATGTTATTACTCCCAGAGAACGGACAAGCTTCGTTAATGCTTAATATTGTTATTATGCTTCTTTCTTAAGGAGTAATAATTTTGGAATTGCATCCCAACAGTGGAAATGCATGGACTCTACCTTCAACCTTTTTGTTCTTTCTGCTTATGAAATGAGGCTTTTATTTTGATGATTCTTGATGCTAAATCAACTCTTCTAGTTATTTTGAGATTTGGTAGAACACGTTGGAGAAATACAATTATATTGTAAATATGACTTACCTGGCGGATGCAATACAAGACTTGGACACGTGGTGTCATTTGGTAGGATGAATATAACTGACGTGGCAACTGTTTTTGTTTGGTACCTTAGAAAATATCAATTCTCCACCCCCTTCGTTCAATTTGTGAATTGTGATCCCATTTTTATCTCCTGGTGTTTTTCAAATTTCCTTTTTTGTTTTTCAAGGTGGGAATGACACGATTGGTTTCAACCACTTGCGCAGTGCCCAAGTGGGCAGATTATCATGTCCATGTGTAGACGGACAATTGGTTAATGCATGACAGCCGCAAATGGGACATCTTTTGTAGAAACAATCACATTTTGAGACATTGATAAATAGAAATGTTGAGTGCGTATCACTGCGTGTGTGGTGGCAAAGAGTGAAAGAGGAGATAAGATTGTACACGACTATGGCCTCAGTATCACTTCTCAAGTCATCTCCTGTTCTTGACAAGTCTGAGTTTGTTAAGGGCCAGACACTCCGTCAATCGCTCGTCCGCAGCCACCCTAATGCTTCCCCATCATCGCTCGCCATTCGGGCTTCTTACACCGATGAACTTGTCAAGACTGCGGTATGTGAACACCTTTAATTAGTTTGCAAGAGTTATAGTTCAAACTTCAATCCATGTACTATATGCACTAGTAGAGCTAAGCACATATTTAGTAACACCAGAGTGAAAACTGAAAATTGTACCATACATGACTTCTTAACAGTTACTAGGATTATTACTATGAATAAACCTTACACTTTAGTATTATTGCTTGTTCATGTTGTCTGAAAATGCTTGCTTGAGAATATATGACAATCGGGCTTGATTAGTGATTGGGATGTTTAAGGGGCAGGGGATTTCCCGTTAATTTCTTGCAAATTACTGTAATTCTTCTACCACCTGAACTTTGAAATCTTGGGATATTTGAGTAATTGCAAAAATTTTACAGATTTTGCCAGCAATACATAAGTAATTAAGTTATTTTGGGAGTTTTGAGAGGGGAAATTTGAGATCTTGCCCTGACGTCATGGATGCAGAAAACTGTTGCATCACCAGGACGTGGAATTCTGGCAATGGATGAATCAAATGCTACCTGTGGGAAGCGTTTGGCATCGATTGGCCTCGAGAACACCGAGGCTAACCGACAGGCTTACCGTACCCTCCTTGTAACCGCACCTGGTCTCGGCCGGTACATTTCTGGTGCCATTCTTTTTGAAGAGACTCTCTACCAATCCACCACCGAAGGGAAAAAAATGGTAGATGTTCTTGTTGAACAAAACATCGTCCCAGGTATCAAAGTCGATAAGGTAACTAATATCCTTATGTAGATTTTATCTTGACTTATCACAAAACTTAAATAGTTATAGAAATAGAATGTATACTCATTATAAATGTACACTGGATTTTTGCAGGGTTTGGTTCCCCTTGCTGGTTCAAATAATGAGTCATGGTGCCAGGGTCTCGATGGCCTTGCTTCGCGCTCTGCTGCTTACTACCAGCAGGGTGCTCGTTTTGCCAAATGGTATGGCTAATGCTCATTTTGCAAGTTAAAAAGAATTCCTTCAACTTTTGCTCATGGATCACTTGTATCAGACATTTACTGATAGGCACTTTACTTTGATCTTTTAGGCGTACCGTTGTGAGCATTCCCAACGGCCCATCTGCATTGGCCGTGAAGGAGGCCGCCTGGGGATTGGCTCGATACGCTGCCATTTCTCAAGTACGATCAATTTAGTAAAGATATATGTTTACTGTATAGCACTGAACAATACAGAATTAGAAAAAAGAAACTAGAATGTTATTTGCGTGTTGGTGTTTATTTCTGCATTACTACTTGATTAGACATGCTCGGTTAATCAAGTGTTCATTTGGTGCACAGGAAAATGGGTTGGTCCCAATTGTGGAACCAGAAATCTTGCTTGACGGTGAGCATGGGATTGACAGGACTTTTGAGGTTGCCCAAAAGGTGTGGGCTGAGGTTTTCTTCTACTTGGCTGAGAACAATGTGACGTTTGAGGGTATTCTCCTCAAGCCTAGCATGGTTACTCCAGGTGCCGAATGCAAGGAGAAGGCAACTCCGGAGCAGGTTGCCGAGTACACGCTCAAGCTTCTCAAAAGGAGAATCCCCCCAGCCGTCCCTGGAATCATGGTGAGTTATGTTAGTCTGATATTTAGCGTGCAATACTAGACATGACCTATTAACATAGCATAGGCTAAAATTAACAAATTTTGTTGAATCTTGTGAAGTTCTTGTCTGGTGGACAATCTGAAGTGGAGGCAACATTGAACTTGAATGCCATGAACCAAGCTCCCAACCCATGGCACGTCTCATTCTCATACGCAAGGGCGCTACAAAACACGTGCTTGAAGACATGGGGAGGACGTCCAGAGAACGTGAAGGCGGCTCAAGATGCTTTGCTGGTCAGGGCCAAGGCCAACTCTCTTGCTCAGCTTGGTAAATACACCGGGGAGGGAGAATCCGATGAAGCCAAGAAGGGAATGTTCGTCAAGGGCTATGTGTACTAAGAGCAGCATATAGCACTACCAAATTCACAGAAACAGTAGAACATGAACGTGTTTATGAAAGGAGAAACACATGTAATCTCCAAGGGCTTATAGCTTGGAAGATTATTTTTCCCCGTGACGTGTATTTTTAAGAATTTATAAAATATAATCTCGATATGTACTAGACTACTAGTAGTTAGTTTGTTCTATTCAATACCATCGTAGATAAAACCTTTTTGAGTTGTGGCTTGAGAAATGCATGATCAAAATTGGCGAGATGGGCTAAAGAGGCAATGCGATGGAGCGCGTTACCATGATTAATAGGTATTAAACAATGCGATGGAGCGTATTACTATGATTAGTAGGTATTAACTGCTGCTATTATTTATATCTGCGGATATAATTCGAGCAAATTGTGACACTCAACTTTAGAAAAAGGGTCTTTAGAAAATAAGAATAATGAGAGTTATTTTGAAACTGAAAATGGAAAAGTGTACGCGGTCCAATTAATTTTGTTTGGGAATTGATTTGGTCCAACCACCTTCTGCCTTTTTGTGGTATGTTCGGATAGGTTGTTTTTCTTTTCATTTCCTTTCTCATTATAATAATAAATTATATAAAAGTCTCCGTTCCGGCAAAGACGTGCACCGAATTATCATAGTTTTCCTCTTTTTGGCATTGCAGTCGAGAACCTTAAATCATGATGAGTACCCAATGCAATTAATTTGACTTTCTTCTTCATCCAATAACGCAGCTCGTGGCCGGATTCATCTATTGTCTGTATATAATGAAGCATCATGATTTAAGAAATATTGAGATTTGCAGTTCAAATTTTCATACTTTGAATTAGTAGTTGATTCTTATTATTCTTCTAATTTATAATTTTATCTATCACTGATTTGACATTTAATTTGACAACTGTTCAATTACAAAACATATTTTAAACTTTTTTACATTTCTAAGTGTAGTTTGAAACATAGGTATAACATTGAACAAAAATGAGGACGGGCTTGATCTAACGTTCACTTGCGATGCAATAAACGTACTGTTATATCATCGTTTAGAGATGAAACATGTTTTCTTAAATAGATGGTACACCATTTTGTAGTGACATTAATTTTTTAAAGAATGATTTACTAAGAAAGAATTCTTTTATTCCAAGAGTATCGAAAATATGGTATTATTGACCAATTAAGAATTAACATGTGTATTTAAAAAGCTCTAATTTAATAATAAATAAATTTGATCCCACAAATTCACATGTGAATTCTTAATTTTATGATACTAGTGTTAACATATGGAATTTTGTTCATCTACTCCATAATAATAATAATAATAATGATGATGATAATAATATATATATATACGATCTAGAGAATGGTGATTTTCCCCCCTCATTTTTTGACTTTGTAAGATTTATAGCTTTGTAAGATTTTTGACAACTCAATATTTTATTTTTTTCATGCTAGATAAACATGTTTCTTTAAAATTACTATTGTTATTATTACTTTTACATCTCGTGCAACGCACGAGTGAAAATTCTAGTAATAATAATAATAGCTTGACACATTACAAATTCATTGAATAATTATTCCATACTTTATTACGCTATGATATCTATATATATATATATACAAGTTTTTCTGACTAAATCGCTAATGTCATGGCTGACGTCGTATTTTATTTTTTATTATTTTATTTTCTTCTTTTCTGGCTAATTTGCGCAATTTTAACCTTGACATTACATCATATTGTGTAATTTAATTATAACATTTCAAACTTGACAATTTCAACAGTGATGTTATGGCTAACGTTATATTTTATTTTTTATTATTTTATTTTATTCTTTTTTGGCTAATTTGCGCAATTTTAACATTAACATTTCATCATATTATGCAATTTAATCATAACATTTCAAACTTAACAATTTCAACATCAAATCTTATATTTTTCCGTGATCTAACATTTTTTACTTAAAAAAACAATAATGTCCTCCAATTCTCATTGACTTAAAATCTATATCTATATTATGTTACATTATATTAATTTAAACCAAGTATAGTTTCTACCTTATTTCCCACATTTGACTGGTATTGTAAGCTAACTGATGACGTCATAATTTTTCTATTTTCCCATGTTTTCCCCTATCATGGTATTTAAAATTCCATTTCCTATTTTCCAAAGAAACTCATAAAGATTGAATTTTTTTCTCATAAGTTTTATATTTTCCACAGAAAACAAATGTAATCAAATACACTATAAGTTTGCGGAAAATACATGTAATGAGAAAGGTTAGGTGACTTCTATTTTATTGAAAGGAGGACGACTCGCCGAAATGCCATCAACGACGATTGATATAGAGTTAAACACTTGACAAATTTGTACTTACACTATAACTTTAGAAGTCTATTGCGAATTTAGTTTCCACAATTATCTTTACTTGAATGTTAATAATTTTTTTAGCAATATTTTGGCCTCATTCTCATTAGAAATATGCAAAGCTTATAGGGGTTAGTTTTTTTTTATTTTTTTCTTAAAATTTTTTAATGTTTTAACATAATAAGTCAGATTGGAAATTTAAGACGTTTCTATTTAGATTTGTTTGTCAAAAAATTGACCTCTAATAAATTTCTCACAACTATTTATTATTCTTTGAGACCAAGTTTCTTTATTCATAAGTTTGAGTTTCAAAATCATATAAGATGAAAATTTCTAAAATTTCAAAGATATTTAGAATGTAAATAGTCAATTTATAATTCAAGCGTGAGTTTGACTAATACAACATTAAAAATTGGATGCTATGTTTAATAAATAAGTACATATACCTACGCCATGCAAGTTGATTGGTCACATTGAATGTAGTTTATTGATTTAATTATTTCCGTTGATGTACATTCATCTTTTATATTTTCAATTAATATACAAATGTTTCCCATTCATTTTTTAAATTCCTATTGTTATATTTTTGAACGTTATTCATCTTATATATTTTCAACTAATGTACAAATATTTTCCATTTATTTTTCAAATTCTTATTATTATATTTTTTAACATTATTCTTCTCGTACATCGCATGAGTTCTATACTAGTATAATATAATATAATGCTAAAATAAAAATTCAAATATTTGTTTAGACGGTGATACCCTTTGTACGTCGAAGGCTTTCCAAAATAAGCAAGGTCAAAATTGCCATTTGGTACATACCGGTGGCGCAACAAATTTAACGGTTGACGCGCCGCTTCGAATTATCTTCCGCGATAGGCATCGTCGTTCCCACGTTCGATTGTGTGTTTACGCGTGAGAGAGAAAGATAGATGGTATAGAGAATGTTGGAGGTTGAGAGTATTTCTCTTCTCTACATCAACTTCCATTGCCCACTCTATTTTGAACTGAAATTTTATTGAGATCGTGGAGGGAAGGGGCGGGCTGATATTTTGAACATCGTTTACTGTTTAAGCTGGCCAATTTTTCTTCCTCTGTTTTCCAGGCGAGATTTGCTTTACTTTGATGTTCTTTTTTTACTTTATTCAACGCGTAAAGTAATTTTCAAAATTTGAAGTTTATATTTCTCAATTCAGTTTGTGAATGTCGATTTTTCAACACGCCTTTTTAAAGGAAAAACAGCTTAAGCTTTGCCCGGAAATTTCATAATTTTAATACCGGTAATACCAGAATACCTTCTCTTTTGGGCGTTTGTTAGTCGTTTTTGATGGACTTGCTCATTTCCGTTGAGTCGGAGTGAAGTAATGCTATTATCATTTCTAGCCATTCTGAGCGGTTTCGCCATCGTTTTTATTCAGTGATCAATAGTGTCAAGCAGTTTCATGACAGGTTTTACATTTAGTTGTGGAAATTCGGTTACGTATTGGACTTCTTTTCATTTTTCCTACCTGGTAGAAAGCTTGAACAGTGGAAGCTTCAGCTTGGACCCTTCAACTAGAACCGTAAACTAATATCTCAATTCATCAACGTCAGAACGAAACAACCGAAGGTGAAATCTTGTAAATATTTCAATTTTCACATGTCTTTTTGGAAAAAAATTAATTTTTAAAGCGCATCTTACTTCAATTTGAAGGATAATTGGGGTCACCATTAGGCAAAGCTGTCTGTTTAGGTTTCAGTTGAAAGAAAAAGGCTTGAGGCCAAAGATTATCGAAGTGGTTAACCACAACTAACCCCTCTGAATAATTATGCTTTTAGCTTAATCAAATTCCTACCAGTTTTAAAAATTTTACCATAATTAGCTTCTTTCTGTTTCAGAGTGATGCAGTAATGACTCTTTGGGAGACAACAGGATTTGCATTTTTCTGATAGAAACATGGTCCATTAAGAAGTTCTGTATTGGTTGCCTTTCTGTTTAGTGGTTCGGGGACCTCAATTGGGCACCTAATTATAGACATTTCATGTTTGAGGGCTGAGAGGGTTTAGGTTCTGACAAATGGGGGCTATTGGTGGAGAAGAATTAATGAATTGGGAGAAGATGCAAGCCGGGGGCAATGGAAAGGAAGAAAAGATTCTGGTGTTGGTCCGACTTAGGCCTTTGAATGAGAAGGAGATTGCACAAAATGAAGTTTCAGACTGGGAATGCATCAATTCAACGGCCATTTTGTACCGGAACAGCCTCCAGGAGAGGTCTGGACTTCCCACTGCGTATTCATTTGGTAAAGAATTTCCCTCATTTTCTTCAGATCTAGATCTACTTTTATGTTTTAGCAAAGGATGGATAACACAATATGATCTCAGTGAGCATATTCCCCACAGAAACAACAATTGGTTTATTCAGTAGAAATTCTGGGTTGCAATTATCCCATCGGAAGGAAATCGAATTCTTTTTAGAACAATGAGTAATTTTGGTCTTAAGGGAAGCTCAGCTAAAACATACAACTTTTAGACAAGCAATTTATCTGTATGAAATCTTTCTGGGTGAACTAAGCAGACAAAAGGGCATTGTTGGGGCTCAAATATTGGTAATCATTATCTATTTAATCTTATATTTCTGAGGAAGTGTAATCAATATAGCTATTTTATTTTCCGGTGGAATTATGTTAATGTGTTTACGTGGGCAGATCGAGTATTTAGAGGTGATTGCAGTACGAGGGAAATTTATGAGGAAGGAACAAAGGACATTGCTCTTTCAGTCGTAGGAGGTATCAACTGTAAGTATGATGTTATACTTTTTCTTCGTCTTCATTGATCCAAGTCTTCATTTTCCAGCCAATAATTGTTGGCCTCTTTAGATAACAAACTATGGTTTCTGACATGAAATCTTTTCTTTCAGCAACTATTTTCGCATATGGCCAAACCAGCAGTGGTAAGACATACACGATGAATGGGATCACAGAGTCTGCTGTGGCTGACATTTATGAATACATAAAAAAGGTATTTAAATAATAAATACACTGTTGTGTCAGTTTCAGTAAGTGGATTGTAACATAAAACATTTTTCTTTCCTTCTGGACTTTTTGGGGCTATGTTTCAATTATTATGTGTCCTTAAAAATAATTTTTCTTTCTCTAGCACGAGGAACGAGAATTTGTCTTGAAATTTTCTGCCCTGGAAATTTACAATGAAGTTGTTAAAGACCTCCTGAGCAATGACAATACTCCACTCAGATTGCTTGATGACCCTGAGGTGAGTTCTCATACGCCTAATTTATTGTGGAAGCATACATATCCCGTTTGCTATTCATTTCTCCAGAGAGGAACTTCTATAGAGAAACTCTATTGTGGAAGCATACATATTCTTTTACTTACCTATTCATTCCTCCAGAGAGGAACTATTATAGAGAAACTCACAGAAGAAACCTTGAGAGATTGGAGTCACCTCAAGGAACTTTTATCCATCTGTGAAGGTAGGGAATGTTAGGCCTATCAGTTCTTCACTGCCTCATTGTAACCATCTAATCGCCTTCAGTATTTGTGTCTCTCGGTTATTCTCATAGCACAAAGACAAATTGGGGAGACGTCTTTGAATGAAACAAGCTCTAGATCTCATCAAATTCTTAGATTGGTGCGTGCTTTCTCATCTTTCTTTCTGGATCTTTATTTTATTGTTCAGAGCATCTGGACACACCCTAGTTAGTCCTACAATTAGCTAATGTATACTTGAGCTTTACAGACTATTGAGAGTTCAGCTCGTGAGTTCTTGGGGAAAGAAAATTCAGCCACCCTTTCTGCTAGTGTGGTATGACAATCATTTTCTTTTTTACGCTTGATCTGTGCAACTGGTTGTGTTGCGCTGAACTTCTAAATGGGAAAAGTTAAAACGACAATTTACTCTCAGTTTTTGCCTGCAGAATTTTGTTGATCTGGCAGGAAGTGAGCGTGCGTCCCAATCATTATCAGTTGGGCAAAGGCTGAAAGAGGGCTGCCACATCAATCGTAGCTTACTAACTCTAGGAACTGTGATACGCAAGCTAAGGTTGACTTATCCCACGTCTCCTCTTTTCTTTTGCTTTAGATTGTTGCTTGAATTAGTTGAATCTCAAACATAACAAGTGGTCCTTTATCTTCAAGCTTGACCGTTGCATAATTTATGTTCTACAGTAGGTTCCCTTTTTTGGTCCCCAGAGTATAAAAACTGAATTTATCTTTTTATAATTTTTATTACCTTCTCCCTTTTCCCCCCAAGACTTCTACTTTAGATTTTAGAGTGGTGTTTCTTTTTCCTGTGTTCCCAACGAATTTTATCATTCTATTTTCTTCTACGTAAGGATGGGGATGTCAACTCTCTCTTGCTTACTCCCTTTTGACTTGCACATAGCATGGATATGTAGCTCTCCTTATCTACTCTCTAATCCCAATTCAGAACATTTGGATATCTAGCTCTCCTTTTCCACTCCTTGAATGAGTAACATTACACTTATTTTTTTCTCTAAAAAAGCCACATGCAATATTTAACTATATCCATACATTAAATGCAGCAAAGGAAGAAATGGACATGTCAATTACAGAGACTCTAAGCTAACACGGATTTTGCAACCTGCATTGGGAGGCAATGGAAGAACTGCCATCATTTGCACTTTGAGCCCTGCAAGGTGCCATGTTGAGCAATCAAGAAATACCCTTCTATTTGCTAGCTGTGCAAAGGAAGTAACGACCAATGCACAGGTCAATGTAGTGATGTCTGATAAGGCATTGGTGAAACAACTGCAGAAAGAGGTGGCTAGGTTGGAGAGTGAGTTACGAACTCCTGCACCAACTTGTGATCACGTGGCATTGCTGAAAAAAAAGGATCTGCGTATTGAAAAGGTTTGTGATTCCTGTTTGAAGTCGATCCACGGTTTACATTTGTTAACGTGTTAATTAATTCTTCACCAAATAAAATTCTAGAATATATTTCTTGGGTTGATTGGTATTTTCTGTAGATACTTGTATGCGTATCCCACAACATTAAAAGCGTACTGATTATAGCATAAAATATCTAGAAACATTTTGCTTCTAGATAATGGTTGCTTTAACACATCTTCTCCAAAATTAATAGCTGGGAATGAATCATTCAATTCTGACAAACTGCTGCTTATTTCATCTTCATTGCAAAGACCTTACTAAAAGAAGAACTATTTGCAGCATATTATCCTCATTGCCCTTGTTGCTACTTGCAGTTGGAGAAGGAGGTAAGCGAGCTGACTAAGCTGTTAGATCTGACCAGATCTCAGGTAGAGGAATTGCAGCAAGAGGTTGGAAATGGTGCAAGTTCAGGGAAATTGGTACTCTCTCTCTCTCTCTCACTCTCTCTCTCTCTATGTCCCAAATTAAATAACTAATTTATTTATTATTTCTTCTAGGATGAGCTTGGAAGTCGTAAGTTGCAAAAAGAAAACACACAAGAAGATAAATATCCTAGAAAAATGTCATCTCACAGAGCCAGTCATCAAGAAAAAAATTTAAACGCTGGGAACGCTAATGGAATTCAATCTTGTAGCAAGGACATCAGGAGTAATTTAAAGTTTGACCAAATGACTTTGGAAAATGGCGAGGATCCTTCATTATGTAATGACATAAACAATCTGATTCAAGAAAGCAATAATCTTCCAGTAGAAGATAATGAAGATTCTGATGAAGTTTGCAAGGAAGTTCGGTGTATTGAGATGGACAAATGTTACAACGACAAAACTTATCCATCCTTTGATTTATCAAACAATGAGAATGATGGAAGAATGTCAACAATAGCTGACACGGGCAGTACATGTGCTGGAAAGCAGGTGCCATTGCTAGACAATGACATCGAAAATGGTTTCAATGGAATGCCAGGATACAAAATGGAAGAAACCATTGAGTTTCTAGCCATCCCCTATGATGGTGAAGTATCCCCGTCAATCAGTACATCAGGTCCACAAAACATGAAATTGACAGGTAGCCAGAGTTACAGAGCTAATTTAATGAACAGCTCTTCTGACTCTGTAATGACAGAAGAAAATGAAACAACCCCACCTACTGGCATGATTAAAAGCTTCCCGGGGAGACCAGAGGGTTTCCAAAGGAAGAACTGGAAACTTCCCCCATCAATATATGGTGCAAATGGTATGAGACTGTCCAGAAATAATTCAGAGTCGTCCTATGGTAGCAGTTTTCTTGATGAAGTAAAAATTGAGGAAAACATCCACGGAGATGATGATATTCCCACCCTTGGTTCCTTTGTAGCAGGACTCAGGGAGATGGCAAAAATCCAGTATGAAAGCAAACTCAATGACCAGGTGATTGCTGCCAGAACTCTCGACTGATTTACTCATGTAATTTTGCAGTTGTTCCATCCTTTCATACTTTCCCTTAATAATTCTTTCTTTTGCATATCTAAGTAGCATTTGAGGGAAAGGAAATGCTTGAATTAGGCTTCAAAATTATTAAGCTCCTACTATATTCTTACATCTAGGTTCAGAAACAAAAGCCGGGAGCTGAAAAGAGTGCTGAAAATGAATTGGATGCGATACATGATTTGTTGGGAACCCCAAATTGGCTCCCGAAATTTGAGAGGCTGCAAGGGTCAATAATTGAATTATGGCAAGCCTGCAATATCTCTTTGGCACATCGGACGTACTTCTTCCTCCTATTTAAAGGTGACTTGGCTGATTCCATTTACATGGAGGTAGAATATAGGAGATTATCTTTCCTCAAGGAGACATTTTCTGAGGGAAGACTGACAGAGCAAGACAGATGCACACTGGCGTCAAGGTATCTTCTATTTCTTATTTTCTTTCATTTCCAACCCATTTGTATAATTTGATATTGATGAATATGTATTCTCTGTATGTGAATGTGTATGGCTCTGCGTATAAAGTTGAATTGGCGTGGGGGAAAAAAAGGGAAATGTGTCCCTTTTAGTGATGGAATATATATGCACGTGAGCCTGTGTATAGAATGAAGTTACAAGGCCTCATCGGTTTTGATAAAACCAAGTTCCAGTATTATTTGAATATCATTGTCATAAAACCCGGTATTTGGCGTCGTTAATTCTTTCAGACTGATTTTGTGTGTTGTCATCTTCGAGTGACAGCATCAAAGCACTTTGCCGAGAGGGAGATGCTGAGCAAGCTTATGTACAAGAAATGTACAGAAGATGAAAGGAACAGAATTTATCAGATATGGGGCATAAAATTGACCTCGAAACGAAGGCGTTTGCAACTGGTCCATCGTCTTTGGAGTGACACTAAAGATATGAATCACATTTCGGATAGTGCAGCCATTGTAGCAAAGCTGATTGGGTTCTCAGAGCAAGGGCAGGCCCTCAAGGAGATGTTTGGTCTCAGTTTCACTCCTCCACGCGTTAGCCGAAGATCTGTTAGCTGGAAAAATAGCATGACTTCCCTTTTTTGAGCTTGTATCTAATTCACAAAATATGAACTACATATTCAGTGTGCAGTATTAGGCTGTATCCAACGTTAGAATTAACAAGATTTAACTTCTCGTTATTTGTTAAGAACGTCTCTGCGTGTGGTTGTCTATCTGCTCTTCCAAACATGCTATAGGTGAGAGTAGGCATAAGGTTTGGATACTTGTAGACAGTTGATTGAGTGTATCTCGTCAATTGACTGGGGCAGGTTTGTACATGGTCTTCTGTAGCAATTATCACCCTTTTTTTCATTATTTTTATTTTTTTGTAGTGTGATGTAATATGAATATAAGGATAATGTTCAAAAATCATTCTATTCTCTGGGTCACAGGTTGGCTAGGAGGTTTTGTAACAAAACCATGAATATTTTTCTCTTCTTTTTTAAGTCTACTTGTTAAATCCTATTAAAACTTGTTAGGTTGATTGTAATCATTGATGAATTTTTGTTATTGTTTTACAAAATCATGTAAAATCAAAACAAATTTTTAGGTCGAATCAACATTGGTACCAACCAATCAGTAGTGTGTGTGACAACTCATTTATAAATCAATTAATCACCGACCATAGAGAGGTGTTTCTCCCCCAGTTGACAAAAAAAAAAAAAAAAAAGAGAATGTACGTCTGTCCCAAACCTTTCTTCTCTATCTTCTTCATTACTCCTTCAATCCATTGCTCTTTTAATCCTCTTTAAATCACTTTTTCCTTTTAATCCTTGACAGCCTACAGTCGGATTCACCGTGGAGAAACAACGGTATACTTATATATAAATTATTACATGACATTGTTTCATTAGATGGTTTTTTTTTTAAGGTCAAAAATTACTTGCTATTACATGACATTGTTTAATTGGATTTGGATGTTTTTTTTTTTTTTTAACAGGTAAAAAACTAATCGTCATTTTGTTTTCCATTTTCTATCAAAAATTGTCGAATGAAATGATGTTAAGTGATAAATTATAAACTAATTAGTAATATCTTTCATTATTACACTCAAAGCAACTATTTTCACCATCCATCCAACTATTCAATATCTAATGAGAAAATACTAATTACGCTGTAGACTAATCTTCCATCAATACAGAGAAATGGCATCACTTAAACTACTATAGGCTATATCTGTGTTATTTCAGAAATTCAACGTGTGGATATTGGGCATAATCCGGATGTGGCTCCAAAGTAAACACAACATTTCCTTGGTACATATGGCTGATAATTAAGCGCAAGAAAAAGAACTACAAGGCACAAGCTCTGGCTATCTTCAGAAAACTGCATCAAAAATTTCCCTCCAAAAAATGGAGCTCACTGCCTTTGCTTGGACGAATTCAATTTCTCCGTCTTTCTATTTTCCTCAAAACTCCTCACCAGTGCGTTTCTCCATTCCTCTGTTCTGAAACCTGATTGATTCTATGTACTTGTAATTGATTATGATTTTGTACTGACTTTGCTGCCGATTGGCAGACGAGATGGTCTAAGGGCGTCAAGATTTGGTGTGTTAGTGGGAATACTGATGTTGCGGGTTCTAAGAAGGTAATTATAATGTTTTGATATAATTGAATTATTAGAGCGTATTGAGAGCTTGGTTGAATCTACGTTGTAGCTCAATGTGATGGAGATATGATATGTGAAATGTTATGGCATTTGAGGGTTTCTGTCATGTCTGCATCATGGTTAGCTAACTAGGAAAGTAAGAAAGAGAATAATACTGTGTATCCTCTCCTTTTATGTAAAACAATGACTAAATGACGGCAGATGATGGCTGCTCGTACCTAGGAGAAAGGGAGAAGAATAGGAGATGAACAGAGAGATATTGCTATTCAATTCATCAAAATTTAAGACAAAAGTGATAGTCCTTTAAGCAGGAAACTTACTAGGGGATAAACTTAAAATTAAGTCAGATGAGACAAAAGCAACTCTAAACTTCACTGTCACATACTTAATACAATCTTCATCAGGTGTTCAGATGTATTCAATGTTAAGGTGAACTTGATGACTCTGTTCTTACAATTCTGCCTACTATATCTTTGTTGAGCCCTAAGTTGAATCTTATATCATGGATGTTATTTGAAGATATAGATGAAGTACCCTTACTCCTTAGTATCACTTGGTAGAAGCTTTTTCACACAATGTAAATGGACAAGCAGAAGAATGTCAAATTTACAAGTACATTTTGATGTTACAAATATTTACGTCCTTGTTGCTGTTTCATTTTCAATTAATTGGTGAAAACGTTTCATTTCCTGCTTCAATGGTATAATAGCTGTATCTTCTCCAAACTAACACATTTATGGGCCGTTCAGTGAAAGCCTTGTATGGTTCATCATTGGCTTTGATGATCTCTTGAATGTATTAAGTCATGAGATGGATATTCGCGGTATAGATAAGATGCTTTCCAGTTCCTAGCATAGTGTGTGTGAGTGGCATATTCTCATGGACCCATATTACTTTGATTCTTTGGAGATTCTATTGCTGTTTTCAATTATCTCAGGCAGATGAGATGACCATTTCAGTAACTGGAGCTACTGGGTTTATAGGGAAACGACTGGTACAAAGATTGCAAGCAGGTATTTACTCTCATTCAATCTCGCCAGAACTGTACAGCATCGAGGAGTCATGATATGCTGAGTTGAGTTGATAATCCAAAACATACAAATTAGCTAGGTTTACTTCATCTGAGTTTATTTCAAGGAGAAAAAATCTATTTAATTCAGCCATGTAAGATGTCCAAATGTACTTTTATGTAGCTGCAGATATAAACCTCTCTCTTGTCTTTTCTTTCCTTTCACTAAATTTCACCTATGTATTACCCAAAAGATAAATGGTCCAATTTTCTCTCTATTGCCTCTGAAATGTAGATAATCATCGTGTTCGGGTCTTGACACGGTCTAGGTCAAAGGCGCAGTCGATTTTTCCTGGTAAGAAGGTAATATTTTATAGTTCAACTTTAAGTTTGTTTCTCTCTATTTCAGAAGAATTCCGTTGGTGAATTTATAACTGGTTTGAAGATTTTCCGTTCTCATTAGGATGATAAATAGCTGTAAAATCATCATTTCCTCGTAATAATTAATTAACCTTCTGATTATTCTAGGCAGAAAAGAAGAGAAAGTATATAACTTTTCCCTTCCCCTGTTTGGTCTATAAATGCAAAATGAAGAAGAGAAATTCCCAATGCAACCCCCCCTCCCCAAAGAAAAAAAAAACCCCCACCCCAATAAAAAGAAAAAAAAAGGATAAATGTCTAAATTTTTACCATTCCATTTTTTTTCGTTCTTTTAATTTTTGCTCTGTATGCACAGCCAAAAACTTCCCTGGAATTGTAATAGCTGAGGAATCAGAGTGGAGAGACTGCATTCAAGGTTCTACAGCTGTTGTGAATTTGGCTGGGATGCCTATAAGCACGAGATGGTCTCCTGAGGTATGGTATAAAGTTTGCTGACTGCCTTGTTTGCTCCTGTACAGCCTCGTTAATTTTTTCTCACAAAATTTTAATGTAGGTAAGTGCTGCTTTTTCTTGTAATAAATTTCTTCATGACCTCCTCCCAGCCTCTTTTTTCATCAAGTAACTCATCCAATATCAAAAACTGTGTTGCTTCTTATGGTGATGGTTTTATTGTCCAGACTCACAAAAATTTACAGACATAATCATGATAAATGTGCTTCAGCAATGTTCTGTACAACTTAGGCTTAGCCATGAGAATGAACGCGTAGTCTTTACTACTGCAGACAGCATTGCTTCATAGACTCATCTATGACATAGAATGAAATATACACATATGCACTTGCGTGTATCTCTAAGAAGTGGAGTTTGTCAATTGAGAGATTGGTGACAATTGTTAGGAGAAGAAAACTATTATAAAAAACGAGAAGCCTGTTGGTTGGTTTGCCTGCTTTTTAAATATTTTTATAGTTCATATTTAACTTTTTGACCATGTGTAGTACGTCATAGTTTGAAATTAAGATCGGTCTTTGAGTGCACTATATAAGTAGATGAACTAATGGGTGGCGCATTCTCTGGCACGTCGAGCTCGGGAGACTCCTTGTACTATGAATATTGCTCCTAGTTGGCTTATTTCGGCCCTCGTTTCAATGTTCTTGTTGAAGTTCCCTATAATGACAATTAATTCTTTCTCTTAATGACCATGTGTAGTATGTCATAGTTTGAAATTAACATCGGTCTTTAATGACCATGTGTAGTACGTCATACTTTGAAATTAAGATCGGTCTTTAATGCATTATGCAGATCAAGAAAGAGATCAAGGAAAGCAGGATTAGGGTCACTTCGAAGGTTTCCTTTACACATCCTTTAGCTAAAGCTCTTAGTTTTAGATTCCTTTTATTTAAAGAATACTAACTGAATAAGTTTCTATTTATTCACCTCAACATTTACACATATTTATAGGTCGTAGATTTGATAAATAATTCTGAAGACAAACTTTGTCCCAAGGTTTTGATTAGTGCGACAGCTGTTGGCTACTATGGTATGTGTCTCAAACTACATTTTTCATGTGTTATCACACAGTCGTATATTTTGTTGGTCTTTTTCTTATTTTGCTGTTGTGTTATTCATGGCCATTCTGCTATGTGATCCAATTGCATGTTTTCTAATTGTGAATTTATAAGAGGTCGGAAACATACATTAAAGATGAATAAATCACTGTCAGTCGTTTCATGGCAATTTTTTTCACATCCTATTTGATTTTCTCAATGCTCAGGCACTAGTGAAGCACAAGTGTTTGATGAGCAAAGTCCATCAGGAAATGATTACTTGGCAGAGGTAACTATGGAAGAGTATTGTTTCTTTATAAATGGAATTTTTCTCACAGCTTAGGCATCTGCACAAGTCTAATTTCAGGTCCTGTTGCTGATACTCTGGTGTGCTTAAAAATTTATAATGGTTTCTCAGGTTTGTAGAGAATGGGAAGCAACTGCTCTAAAAGTTAATGGCAATGTTAGGCTAGCACTAATCCGTATTGGTATTGTGCTTGGGAAAGATGGTGGTGCTTTGGGTATGAAATAACATTCCCAGATCCTTGTCAATGCTGCACGGGTTGATATTCAATCTTCTAACTGTGATAAATTTGGTATTTTGGAAATTGTTAGTCATATTTGAGATCCTCATTTAAACAAATCTAGCAAAGCTTGCAAGCCTGTGTTCTGTGGACTTGGCATCTCATGTCTCGAAACTAGTTCACATCTTATTCCGAGCTTCTAAGCAATGCTAAATTGAGCTAGAATGAAACTATTAAGAGCCCTGATAGCTGTTACAGCATCTTGTTTGCTGAAGGAGCTAACTTTTACAATCTTCTTACATTTAATAATGTTTTATAGTGTTGACAGCTATTGTCTCTTTTTTGGTTGTTGCAGCTAAAATGATCCCTCTATTCGTGATGTTTGCTGGCGGACCTTTGGGCTCTGGCAACCAGTGGTATGGTACCTAAATCACTTAGTTGACTTATTAAATCGCTTGCATATTTTTTGTTGCACCAAATCAAGCATGTTGTGGTTTCTCTACCAGTGTTGATGATTTTTTATTTTAACTTTATTGAACAGGTTTTCCTGGATTCATGTGGATGATCTAGTAAATCTGATCTATGAAGCTTTATCCAATCCATCATACAAAGGTAAAAGTTTTGTACACTTCCTTCAAGAACGTCATAGCAAAAGAACAATTTTACATGTTAATTTACATGTTAAAGTGCCCCTCTCTCCCTCCAGCACCACACCACCCCGGGGCCGTTTGATGAACTGTAAGGAATCTAAATGACAGGTGTTATTAATGGCACTGCACCGAACCCTGTTCGGCTGTCAGAGATGTGTGATCATTTGGGATCAGTCTTGGGACGGCCCTCGTGGCTTCCAGTGCCGGATATTGCGCTCAAAGCTGTTCTTGGTGAAGGTTCTTGTGTGGTAAGATTTTTGAGCTCTTCTTTTACTCATAGGCGTTAGCGCCGATCACTTTTACACAACCACACTTAAACTGGCTTATATAGGGACAGGGGAGCATGCCAAAGTGTTCATTAGCCCACAAAAATTGAAGCTTAACTTATTGACGTGACACTACTAAGTTAATTACAATCCTCCCCTTTAAGAAACCACAGTAACCCCTCATGTTTCAACCTGAAGTCTTCTGGCTGCCAAGTTGGCAACAGGCTCATCTCTTGAGCTGTGCCTGAGGGTCCCTAATCAGTTAATATGAGGTAACAAGAGTCATTAAACGTTCTTTCTAAAGCTCATGCTATATTTTTCATGGCTGGTTGCAGGTTCTTGAAGGACAAAGAGTGCTTCCCACTAGAGCCAAGGAACTAGGATTCCCATTTAGATACCCAAACGTGAAAGAAGCACTGAAGGCAATCGTATCTCGAGAAGGTAAAGCATGACGCATAACTGATCGAAATTCTGATTCTTTACTTCATCTTAGAGCTGTTGGATTGATAGGGTCAAAGGAATATTGCGCCTGCTTGATAATTGAACTCCTTTGTGGGAGATGTAATGCCAGTCAGCCTTAAGATTGAGATGACATTATTTAATGCCAGTCAGCCTTAAGATTGAGGTGTAAATCAGCCTTAAATATTGTACCGTTGAGTTGCAGCGACAAATAGAGCGTGTTACTATTATTTCTCTTGGTTCTTCTTAGACACAGCTCTGGAGACGTCTTTCTTCATTTTTTTTTTTTTTTTCGAAAGGGAAATTCCAACTTTCATTTCAAGTCTCGGTGAACAGCCTAGCGAAGCCACAACAGCATATAATCTGTGCAAAAATGAAAACAAGAATGAGCTAATGCATAAGTTGCTATGGTGTGGGCAACTCCATTTCTATCACGAGGAATGTAGCTACGCGAGCCACAATCACATGCTTTAGAGACTTTTGGGAGTTGAGGGAGTGAAAATTGTTTCTTCCCCACAGAACTTCACTCTCAGAAAGTGATGCTATAAATAAAAGTCGGTAAATATCATCCCTTCAAGCTTCAAGGCTGTCCTTGTTGGGTATGTTTCTTGGCCCAATAAGAGTAATGCGTGTCGAATTCCTGTATCTTTTGGACCTGAAAATTTTCGTTCTTTATTTTTACTTCGTTCAAAATACAATCGGTCAAACTAATATTTCGGTTTCTCTGGTAAAAAAAATAATAATAATAATATTTCGGTTTCTAATTGCAACAGTAGTCCAAGAAGATACGGAAGCATATCCATTTGTTCCTAACGAAGCATGAATCTGGTTCCGGGTTTTGATTTTGTCCTTTTTAATGTTATATTCCTTCTTGCAATGGACAATCCTGAATTATTAACAGATTTAGGTAAACTACATTTTCCACGAGATTATGGATGAGAAATCGAAGACTAAGAAATTCAGACGCCATCAAAACTTCATTAAATTTCTCTGACGTGTCAATATGTCGTGGAGGCATGTGGACACTTGCTCAGTTTGTACCTCGAAGGATGTAGCACAATCTTCTTCAATGTCTCTGCATGAAAGAATGAAGATCACAAGCAAACGATGACATCCCACGAGTCATCATAAAATAATGGCAGCAAAATCTACATAGATTCTTTAGCAACAAAATCCTATTGAGCCATATATATGTCCATTTATTAGAGCATGATTAATGAGTCCCTTTTATTTAATGCATGCACATAATGTACAAGTGTAAAATGCCATTTAGATAGTGGGGGATCCCCTCATTGAGTTTGTCTCGACTTTCCTCCTACACATTATTTAGAAATAAGTTTTTTCCCTATTGTTTTTTCCCTTAATTTCTTCTCTCAACATTAATCTTACTCTTACTCCAATATTAATCTTTTCTCTCAACATTAATCTTACTCTTACTCCAATATTAATCTTGCTCTTAGTGATTCATTTGCTTGGAGTATCAAAGACTGGAGTGATAATTTTTTTTCTTTGACTACAAGGGAGGAGGCAAACCATCCCAACCAAGGCTGGTTAGGTTTACACCTGTAGGGGCAATGAATTCAACGGTTGCTGTCGATCTTGACTTCTGCCTAGTGTGAAACAATCAAATGCCCATTCGAGCTCTGACCCAACAATCTAAGGAGACCATGGAAACTCAGTTCACTAAATAAGTACCAGAGTCAGGAGAGAGGCAGGTAAAATAAAAAGTCTTACATTGAACAGCCCATATGAAGGCACTGAAAAGCAATACATGAAGCGAGAGGGAAACCGATCAACAAATTACCAACACATTGGTTTATTTGATCATGTCCCCAGAATATCTCCATCGCATGCAAATCACTTAGTCCTAATACTTATTACATCTTGTTCATCAAGTAAAAAGGACATATGAACAACAGGGTTAAATAGAGAATTGCGCAAAGCTAAAGACCGAAACCAGACAACCTCAACCACGAACAAGAACAACCCTCCGGACGTGCATCCAAGAACTTAAAAAAAGAGAGTCAGAAACTCAGAGCAATGAGATAAGGCTACTGCCCATCTACCACAGCAACAGAATCAGCGCCAGGAACAAAGTTGTCATCATTGCAAAAGTAGTACCCATTGCCACCAAATGCCATGGTAGCAGCAGCCAGGCTGCAAGATGACCCTGCTACCAGATACGGCATGTTATTGAAATAAAGTGCAAGGCCATTGATCAGTGCCATGCTACCACTAGCATCGTCATCACCATTTGTAGCAAGATCCTCTGCTCGGTGCTTGAGAGTCTCAAACATAAACTGGGGCTCAAATTGCATCACCCGGAGCACATCCCCACAAGATGGACCGGGGACAGCATGAGTCACTGCAAAGCTGTGTGGACCATCAATCTGTGTCACGCGCACAACACTTGGGCCACCAAAGAGGTTGTGAACACCCCCGAGCGCCTCCTCATAAGCGCCACCCAGAAACATTCCCAAATAATACTGTCCACCATTGCCGTCCAGTTTATGCAGAGGCAAGCTAGACTCACCTCCTATGAATTTGTCAATCTTCCCATCACTATCACAAGTCAAGTCAGATAAAATTCCCCTCGCTGCAGGCTGCTCATCTAGCTTGTGTATTGGAATGATAGGAAACAACTGGCCGATACCCCAGAAATCAGGGATAGAAGTAAAAACTGATAGATTGACATGGTAAGTCTGGACAGGATCCGACACCCCAATCGCCTTGGAAACCAATTCACAAAGGCCATCAACTGCAGCCAGCTGCTCAATCCCCAAAGATCCTTCTTTGAATTGCTCTACGCACCTCTGTTTCAGCTGCTCTGCATAAAGTAAACAAGTATCATTCTCACGTCGCATTGCAGCAGCAGATAGATTCCGGTAATCAACTAGAGCATCATTAGTGAGCCTCTCGACTAAGTTCTGAAGTCCATTATAAGAAATTGGAGGAGACTGATAGGAACTTGCAGAAACAGCTTCAAAAAGTAGAATTGAATGGTGAGAAACAATTGCACGGCCGCTCTCGCTGCAAAGCACAGGATGTTTCACACCCTTGCGGTCACATACAAACCGAACAGCCTGAACAACGGTTGAAGCATACTCTTCAAGACTGTAACCGACAGAAATATCAGATTTTTCAGACTTTGAGCCATCATAATCTATTCCTAGGCCTCCACCTATATCAAAGACTTCAACAGAAGCACCAAGACGAACCAATTCACAGTAGATTTGAGCAGCCTCACCAACGCCATCAGCAAGCAAAGCAGTGGATGGAATTTGAGATCCAATATGGAAATGCAGCAGCTGCAGGCAATCCAGCATTTCATACTGCTCCAGCTTCTTAACAACGCGGAGAATCTGAACAGTTGTCAAGCCAAATTTCCCTTTCTCCCCCGAAGTTGACCCAAAATGGCCTGAATGTTTAGTCCTCAGCTTCGCCCGCACTCCAATCACAGGACGAACATTGAGTTTCTGGCTCATGTCAATTACAATATCCAGCTCTTCCTCTTGTTCAAGCACAATAACAGTGTTTAGATGCAGCTTTCTAGCAACCAGTGCAAGAGAAACGTATTCCGAATCCTTAAATCCGTTGCACACCAGAAAGGCCTCCGGGCTGCCCTTACAAAGGCAGCTCATGGCTAGAAGAAGCTCCGGCTTGGAACCAGCTTCCAGTCCAAAGCGGAAGCCGGACCCAAATTCCACTATATCCTCAACCACAAACCTATCTTGATTGCATTTCACAGGATAAACACCCTGGTAATGGGCCTCATAGCGATGGGATTGGATGGCAAAGTTGAAAGCGGATTGCAGAGACTCGAGGCGGTTCTTGAGCACATCTGGGAAGCGCACAATGAGAGGGAGTTGAAGACCAAGCCCACCAGAAGATTTCGGCTCGGAAACCTTCTTTACGACTTTGAGGAGATCGATCTCCTGGTGGGTCAGAGTTCCATCACCATGCGGGCGGACAGATATATTCCCAGAGGAATTGACAGTAAAGTAAGGGGCCCCCCACCCGTCAACTCTGTAGAGCACAGCGGACTGAGCCGGCGACCAGGTAGCAGGCGCTGCAGAGGCTGTGTTCGTAGACAGAGGTAAGCCGGAAGAAGAAAATACATCCGGCATCGGAAGAGCGCTTTCCCCGGCAAATGCGTAAGCGGAAGGAGCTAAAGTAGCATCTACGCAGCAAGCCATGGCCGGCATCTCTTCCCAAATCTGGTTTTCTGATCCGAGAAAAGAATCAAAGAATGAAGTCTACACAAGGTATAACAGAAATATTTTTACGGATTTTTGAGAATGAATTTGTAATAGCTGGGGGCTTTAAAACCCGCCGAGGCCGGAGCCCCGGCTACCCCCTCAAAAGAAGCAAAAGAAGATCTGCCTCACAACAGGACGAGAGCCACACGCACCCTTACACGACCCGGAAATCCCCACCCCTACCTCTCAGAAGAAATGGTCTCAACACGCCAAATTGAAAAGTATACAAAAAGGCGAATCAGCAACAACTCTCAAACTCGCACGCACACCCCACCATGCAGATCCAAAAGCAGAAATTAAGAACTCGGATTGGAAACGGAAGAAGTTGATGAATTGAGATTGGACGGAAACCTAACGGCGTTAGTCTACACAGATGACTGGAAACACAGGAAAAACAGACCAGATTGAGGAAATGAGATTAGACGGAAAACTAACGGCAGCTGGTGCGCAAGGAAGGACGGAGATGTTAATTAAGAAATGAACGTGAGGAAAGAAAATGTAGAGCGAGTGAGCGAGAATTGCAGGAAGGAGGCGACTTTAAATAGGGAAACAAGATGAAGGAAGGCAGATTGGGCCGAAGCCCACTTTTGTGGGACCATCATCTGACCAGAATTAAATATTACCATATTAGAATAATCTAACACTCCACGTCCGGGGAAAAAAGATGTAACACTAGTTGGTTGAGCACCGTCACACGTTACAACCACCGTCACTCGTAACGTGCTACGACGAGTTTTGCTTATTACATAAATCCATCAATAAGAAAGGAAACTATTAGTGTCACCATTTTATTATTTCACTTTTTTGAAAAAAAGAAAATTTTTTATTTTTTTTTATAAAACGTGACAATTTATTTATAAATTAAAATGATCTAGTATAAATTAATTTACGTCTTACAGATGCTACATCCGAAATGTAATTGGGCTCTCTGTTTTATATACTATACTTTAGCATGGACCGGTTTTATTACGGGTGCGGTTGTTGGGAGATCTTTCACGGCGATAAACCGGCGTCGTGTTGCCGCGTGGATTAAATCATCGGCGGGACCTACCTACGTTTTTTGGCGGCTTCCGTTTTTAACTACTTTTTGTTGATAAACCAAAGTTGAAATTCATTTCCATCCTTCGTCTTACCATCTATACTTACTGGGAAACTGAATAGTTGTACAATTTCATTTGTGAATCAATTATAATTAATTTTAATTATTATTACAATAATCAAAATAATAACTTTAGGGATATTGGTCAACTCATTTATTATGGGGTCAATTAAGGTTTCATGAGTCTGACTATCAATTACAAGTCTCGTTACATGTGTGAAATGACATGTGGTTTTTTGATTTCCCTATTTGTGATTGGCAGTCGAGTTTCGTATCACGTTTGTAAAATTTAACCAACCAAATCATGTGAGATTCCACAAATATCAAAAAATAATTATTGATTAAATGGATGTCAATTAGATTTGGTTGTCAATTATTGATTAAATTCAAAAAATTTAATTATTGATTAAATGGATGTCAATTAGATTTGGTTGTCAAATTGAGCCTTAAATTTCATGAGAAATTTATTATAGTTTGAAGACTTATTATTATATAATAACAAAATCAAACAAGAATATGTTAAAAGGGTGTTTATGTGCTCGATTATGTGTTTATGAATGAAAACTTGTAATTAAAAAAAAAAAGTGTTTTTAAAATTGAAAACGCTAATACTAATAAACTGAAAGGAAAAGTTATTTTCGGTCTCTTGCTTGGTAGACGATGTCTAGTTA
>CAVNYN010226087.1:0-23694 GCA_963692815.1 Nyctanthes arbor-tristis | reverse complement strand
GTTGACGAATTAAAGGAAGCTACTTTAAGGGGACGATAAGGAACTTCCGACTCTATTTGCCATTCTAGAATTTTTTTTTCTGTGTTTTGGGGGTGGGGGTGGGGGTGGGGGGATGAACCATTCTAGTTTAGTTTTTATATCCTTAATGTCACATAATGTCTGAAATTTGTGCTTCAATGCTGTTATTTAACATGAACCTAATGATAGAATTAGAAGAGTTTCTCGTTTTTGGATTTTTTCATAAGAAAATTGTTGTTTCAACTCATCTGAATTTCTCAATATTTTTGCTTTTTGTTTTTGTGTTTTCCCTGATCCCCCTGACCTTAAAAGTCCCTTTCTTTAAAATGATGAGCCGATGTTTGTAAGACGGTTTACAATAAAAATGATCCACTGTCATATATTTAGTAGAATTATCTCGTTAGACGTACACATGATGAGAGATCATTATGGAACTTTATATGCATGCGTCTAATGTTATCCCCTCCTTAAAATGTATGACGGGGGTTTGGAACAAACGTCTCATTTTTTGAAGCCAACAATGACTTGACCAAATTAATCAAGACGTTGCGTGTTTGGGGAAACCCTTAAGAAGTTTAGATCCACTTAAAACAGTACCAGTAATTGTGAAAAAGAAGGTACAAGCGAACTTGGGAGAAGACAATAGTCATGAGCAGCCTTGACCAAAATGCAAAAGAACAAACACGGCCCATGTGGAAATATATTCTAGATGCTTCTTGAGTCGGCTCAACACAACAGAGATTCTCTACCTAGGATTATCACAGTATATTCCGCTCCCATATCAAAATTGCACCTGCATATAAAAAATTGCTCGATATTCTCCTACAAAGGATTTGTCGACGCGCAAAATATCTGATAATCATAAATATCATCACTTCAACTGGTAATTTTTCATATTTCCAGCTGCAGGTTCCTCTTTCTGTACGTATGCGGTGTCGATGTTGTAAGTGATTTGACTGTGTGTTAGTTTTGAATGTCTTGTTTGTTTTAATTTTTGGTCCTGTTCTTGCTTTTCTGTTTGGGTTGGATCCTCGAGTCTCGACTTGAAATTGGCTCTTGAAGTCGTCTACTGAGAAAAGTTTGAATTTTTTTAGGGTAAGTTGGATGAAATCATCGTGAGGATGAGGTCCGTTTGTTGCGACGAGTTTGGTTACTTTAGTTGTGACTGAATATAAGTTTCTATTTCATTTTTGGAACAATTGTGAAGCAATTGTCAAATGTTGAAGTTGCCACAATTGAAGAAGTGAAGAACGTATATTATGTAATTGAAAAAGTTCAAAACTTTTGATGGGGATTAGAAAACCTCTCTCTCTCTCTCTCTCTCTCTCCATTTTAGCTATAGCATTGAATTTATAAGCACATTTTGGGTTGAATTAAATTGAAGACTATGCAAATTGATTTAGGAAATCTGTGTCTGGAAGCATGGTAATTTTGTGTGTGCATGTGGAAATGGAAATTTAGAAGCAACATGAAATTCATTATGTCTTGTTTCTGACATGGAAAATCAAACTTATAATCCCATCCTTCCCTAGGGCTCATTGTGCTTTATCTATCCGTCTTGCATGTGAGGACGTGAAATTATTGGCAATAAGTCTTTGGAGAAACTAGTGGAGCATGCAATTGAAGACTCAGAGTGTCACTCAAGGAGATCCTAATCTTTATGATGTTTCAAATTCCTTTTACTTTCTCAACCGTGGAGCTCCCTTGCTTCAACAATGCAACGCAATGAGACAGATTCATCATCATTGGAACAAACAATGGATAGCCACTCACAATCCAGCCAATCACAGTCTGAAGGTGGCATAAATGAAGAGGAAAAATCTGCCAAACAGTCAGCAGGTGCTATAGCTACCTGTGAACTCAGTTATCTCTTCCATTGCCAATTACATTGAATGTATCATTTGTTTGATATTCTTAGAACTTGCCCTGCTTGCCAAGAGATATTTCTTCTATTCTGCCTTCTCCACTGTTCATTGGGTGAGACTAGAGATGTCTGTCACCTTATATATTCTGAAGTTGATTTGTTTTGCTAGATAGATTCAGTCCTTAGAAGGAGTCTATATATTAATTTTGATTTGCCAGAATTATGTTGAAAATTTATAACGCCTGAAAGTTGATACTATTGTTCATCCCTTGCCAAGGTTAGATGGCGGTTGTGGACAAAAGGGTCATAATTTCCGGCAAGATTCATCAACGATGCACCCAAGCGGTGACAGCCTAACAGAAAGCGCCACAGCTTGTTGGACACTCGATTGTAAGAATGTTGCATTTGGAGCTCAAAACTATTTTGTTTTTAGCATGCAAGTGCAACTGTTTTTTGTTTTGAACTTTTCAGGTTTGTGCTGTGAATCCTTATGACCCATATGGAGGAATGTTGGCGGCTTACAGCCATCTTGCGGTATGTGCAAGAGTAGTTCATTTCTCTTTTTCTTCTCGTCATTATTAGATTGTCAAAAGGGAAATCTGCTGTTTATAGCTAGGCATTATGGTTGCCTAATTTCTTATCTCTATTCCTGTGAGAACATTAAATGTAGAACTTTTAGTGGATGAATTATGTAAGGACATCAGTGATAGACCTTGTAGGGTAGTGTCCTTTTGCAATTCTCTGTTAGAGCACTGTGTGGAAAGAAGTCATCTTAGTTAGACTTCTACTAAAAGCTCTTGCTTGCAATAGTAGTTAACTGCAAATATTGGGTGAATTGAGCAAAGAAAGCTGCGAAGTGACCCTCGAAGTCAGTGAAATTTGATGCCCATCTTTCAGTGTAGGGTGGATTGAACCAATGAAATATTCAGGTTCCGTCAGTTAGGACATTAGGAAAGATGTTTGGTAGTTATTGAAGACTTAAATGGGTTTATTTCTGTCATTGTTAGAGAGTTAGGTATTACTTTAGACTGGTTACCTTAAACCAGTAGTATAGTTGCTACTTCCTTTTCCTGTTTAGAAAAAATAAAAAGGGGTTGGGGTTGGGACCTCCCCCTAACCCCTTTTATGTAAGATACACACAGGTACCCATTTCACTGTTATCATTATTTTTTCTTTTTTAATTCAGGTTCCTCTTATGTACGATATACATCGGGCAAGGATGATGCTGCCCATGGAAATGGCACAGGAACCTGTTTATGTGAATGCCAAGCAGTACCATGGAATTCTACGCAGAAGGCAGTCACGTGCTAAAGCGGAACTTGAAAAGAAGTTAATAAAAGTTCGTAAGGTTGCTTATATGGAAGACATTGTTTTCTCCATCCAGATTAACCTCTAATGAGATATTATCCACGAGTAATTCTTGAGCAATGCTAGGTTAAGTGTAATTGTTAGAAAATAACTAATTTCTCAAATAAATAATTTTTTATTTGTCAAAATTGGCAATAGGTTAATTTTGAGGGTGAATTGCTTTCTAATTTAATTTCTTTCTTCTTTGTTTAATTGTTCTTAACTTGGAAGTAGAACATGGCATATGGTAACGCGGGAGGAAACAAAGAGTTAAATATTTTTAAGCTTACCCAAGTGTTCTCCATTAGGGGGCTGATCTACGACTGTTTATGTTTTTCGGTAAGTTTCTGCATCTGTATTGGTGGTGATTCTTATTCTTGTCTCAACTTTCAGCCATATCTTCATGGATCCCGACACCAGCATGCTCTGAGGAGGACAAGTTCTGGGGGACGTTTTGCTAAGAAGTCTGATGGAGACAACTCAAAGGGGACATGCTCTGGTTCTGCGATCTCATCACAGTCCTTGACTTCATCCAGCTTTGAGCCCGTGACCTCTGAGACTAGCAAACTAAAAGTGCACAAGGCTGAACTTTCTTGCAATAATGATGTCACCAGTTCTAGAAAGCAAAGTAACATACCTGAGCTAGTATGCCAGCCGCATTCTGATAAGAGAGAGGAGGGACGCACCTCTGCTCAGCATTGGAGAAACGTCATATCTAACCCTGCACTTGCCATACAGTGAACAGTGTTCCTTATGGGGCTGGGAAAGCTGCTGAGTGCTGGTTTCTTGTTTAAATCTCGACCTTCCAGAGGTGAGCGGCAATTCATTCTTGGCTGTGTTTCTTTTAGTCTGGGGAGAGAAGGAGAAGTAAATTGGTATAGTTGTGCTATCCAGAAGTTCACTGTAAACTACATAGGATGGTACCAACTTTGAGCACTAGCTAGGATACATGTTTGTCTCTTGGTAGATCTATGTACAGAGCTACTACTAGGATTAGCATGCCTTTTTTCTTTTTTCTTTTTTAAACCCTTTTTTGAAGTTTAAACCATATAGATGCATGTGTTTTTTGTGGAATGTGGCTTGGTGATTTTACTTTGATGGTTGATGGTCTTTTATCCTTGATGTTTTACATTGCCTCTAATCATGAGATGTATATTTCATCAAATGAAGTTTGTAGACAGAAGCACGCTTTCTCAAGAGGTTTTTAAGATATGTCTTTTTGCGGTTTACAAGAACTTATTTGTAGTCTGAACAGAAGATGGGTTCCCTTTTTTAAGCTCAGAAAAGTTTACTTGCGGCCCCAAGATCATGTTTGTGCGGTGTCATGTTAATCATTCGATTGTAGTCCCAATTGCACTGAGAAGTGATAAGGGGACAGGTATAAGGAAAAGCCACTGCAGTTACCTGTTGTAAGAATGTCATAATATACTTGGAATAAGAATACAAAGTTCTACACTCAAGATTACCAACTTTAAAGAAAAAATAAAGGAAAAAACATAATTTTGTAGTTAAAAGAACAAAAAGGAAACAAAAATATGTATCCCGTTGTCTGATTGAGATTTCTTTTTTCTATCAGTTACATACTAACGTGATGTTGATTCTGACTGATCTGTATATTCTGTGTTTTCAATGGGATCTTCAGCTTCATGTTCATCAGTGATGGTTCCTCCCTCAATATCCCGAGGTTGAGCCATCTTTTCAGTAGTGGTTTTGCTTCCATCAGTGACATTACCATCTGGATCAGTAGTATTGTACACTGTTTGCTTCTCCATCATCCCGGACAATGCAAGAGTAGGCGACCACTCCAGAACCTCATCAATTATGTTTGAAACCCTCTTTTGATACCTGTAAAATGAGAGTTTTTGTTGAGCTATTGAAGCCATTTTTTGCTCTTGCTCTTGATAAAATTTGTGGAAATTTGGTGCATTGTTAGTGCATAATATTGAATGACACTATTGAGGAAAAAGAACGAGGCATTTTTTCTTTTCCCATAGCGCCTCATGCTGTCCAGTCCTCTCCTAACAAAACACGCCGTTAAACAAAAAATGAGATAAGATTCCCTCAAACAAGATATCATGAGTTACCAACTTGTTATATTCATAATTGTCACAAAAAAAAAAAATATATATATATATATATCTTTTTTTATATTCATTACCAAGCACGACAATTACTCGTGTAAGGGACATACAAGACAGTTGGAATTCATAACCTCAGTTGGGCCACACACACAGGAGTAGTAGTGAAAGGAAATGAAAAGCCTGGTCATAAAATTTTCTTAAGATACCAAAAAATGGTCATCTAGAAAAATTTTTCCAAGCTATCAGCCTTTTCTTCATCAAATGCTACAAAAGAGAGGAACTTGAAGACAGTGTGGATAAGAAACTAATTTTTTTGGATAGCTTTATGAGTGTTGAGCATACTCAAGGATGGAGGGAGAGAAGAGGAAAACCAAACAACAGAACAAACTAAACAAAAAATGCTTGAAAAATATTAGCAGATAAAAAAAAATTCTCGTCAACTCATCAAGTCAAGTGGAGGGGTGAGTTTGTTAAGCTGGTTGAATAGGGTAGTACAGATTTTCAAATTTGAAGTGTATGCTTGGTAATTTGCAGTTCAGAAAACGGCCTCAACTAACATTTTGACTAAGAACTTCTTCTCTCCAACCTTTTTAAAGGGCCTTCTTAGAAGTTCACTAAACACAAACAATATGAGGTTCCATTACACAATTATTATACCAAAAGATTTTCGTAGAAATTAAATTAAAAGGTTTATCCACACATAAATCCACAAACACTTCAGTTTCATCTTTCCCTTAATCTATTCTTTACTTTTTGAAGCTGGATGCAAGATTTCTGAATAGATATGCATACCTGGCTCTAGCGGCTTCATCAGGAGCATGGTGCCTCAGAAGTAAAAAGACCAGCACAGCTACTATTGCATAAAATAGCCTAGCTGTCCACTTGGGACGCTCACCCTCATCCTTCTTGGGCCAAAACTGGAATAGCTCCTTAAGTGTTGCTTCCTCCGCAAGAATATTAGGGAAAAACCAGACACGTTTTCCAAGAAGTATCCATAGGGCTCCAAAGACAAGGGCTCTCACTGCAAGAAAGAACCAAAAAAAAGAAACTTGTTTCATAGCAGCTATGGCGTATAAATAAAAGAATAAATGAATGCATGTCAACTAATGTTAACAAAAAAGAAAATTAATCCCACAATGAGCTAAATACAATTATAAAATTAGCAACCAAGATGCTTCGCCATCATCATACAAAATTCAAACTTTGTTATACAGGGGAAGAAAACTTAGTCAATGGAAGTTTTCTAACCCTATTTGGAAATACAAATAGAATGAGTGGAAATCACTAGCAAGAAATGTTTAGAACATGCAAGTCCCACAAAGTATGTGCATATAATTATTTTGACCATTATATTCTGAAATAGAAATAGAAGAATAACATGGGCTTAATTTTAATAAATGGGGAAACTGGAGAGCGTTCTTCAACATGTGAAAAGGAGGGGGGAGGGGGAACTTCAAGTAACGTTAGATATGATGGCATCACTGTTTCGCTGTGCTTGCTAGCATTACAACCTTATTTGTCAAAGTTGGAACATGGAAGTAGGTAAGTGGTATGATGATGTCCAATGAAACTCTCTCTTAATACAAGTTATTCACTCCTTTTCCAGCATGTTATTTTAATAAGTAACAATTAAAACAGTATTATTACATGAAAGATGAGAAAAAGGCCTCTCATGTCAAATTCTTATTATCATCCATCTTAAACATAACAAGTATGAACGAAGTTACAAGAAATAACCAAAGTAAAACAAAGGTAAAACATAATCAGCAACAAGGAACTTACATATAAGCAGGGTAAGTATAATCAGCAGTAAACCAGCACAGAAGTAGAGTATAAGTAACTTGCAGCGGTGAGGATACACAGGAAACAAACAGATTGCGAGGGTCAAAACGGGCCAGAAAAATGAGAGAAGTGTTTGCCACAAAGGCCTTCGATTTACAAATGTCCAAGCAAAGAAGGCATCATTGTCAGAAAAAACTTGCTCCTGCAACGCATCATTAAATAAGATATTGAGAAGTATAAATCCCTCTAACAAAAACAGTTACTGAAAAATATTTACAATGCTGCTGAATAGAATACTACATTATGCACAGGATCAAAATTTTTTGTTGGTCAACTGTGAAATTCTAGGGCCAGCAGTTTCCAAACTATTCAATTTCATTGATATTGCACTCCCTTTGGATTAAGAGGAATTGGAAAATGGATAGGCACACCTTAATCTAACCAGCAAAAAATTAGAAATTATGATATAACTTAGAGAAGATAACAGAAATTTCAAAATCTGCCCTCCCCACCAACCACCTAAGAAAACAACGATACAATCTTTCTGGTTGACTTTTGGAAACAAAATGTTCTGAAAACTAAGAACTCACAGGGAATATCTCCAAATGAGCTGGCCATGTAGACAACTTTTTCTTCCCAGGCCGAACAGTCTTGACAACACGATCACACCGCACTATCAGATTTTTTCTCAGCAGAGTGTTGGCGATATCTTCAGTTTCTAAGTTCCTGTCTGATTCAAGTGCATCTTTGAGCTCCGGATGACTTCTCAAAAAGCTAACAAAATCTTTTCCTCTAAAATATTCCACTCTTGTCTCTTGCAAGACCGCCCATCTAGACTCCAGACTCTTATGATCTCTTACTTTCTCAGCAAAAATCTGAAATACATCCTTCTTTGCAGCTTGCTTCTGGAATTCAGACAAGGGCATTTGGTAATAAAATAAGAAGAGCAGCTTTAACAGAAAACACGCCCCCACACACTTCTTCTATAAATAGTTTCGCACCCAAGAGAAAAAAGAAGAAAAGAAAAGAAAAGTTCAATTTGAATGATTTTAATTTTCTCTACCTTGAATGATTCTAGTTTTCTCCCTCACATTGGGTGAAAAGAGCTAACTCAAACCATCAAGATAACGCCATAAGACATACAAAAACTAATTAAGAACCAGTAAACATAAGAAACAAAATAAACAGACAGACAGACAACACATGATAACAAATCAACATCCCGCGAGGTAAAAGTGCTTATCTATGTTCTGTGATCAACTGGTTTCCTAATATTCTTCTTAAGGAACTACCGCTCTCTCCCTTGCGAGAGGGGAAAGACACAAGTGGATAAATTACAACTAATCACATATTCAGAAAATTAAGTTGAATTCATGGCTGGAATCCTCACAAGGCTACTCATAAATCTGAAAAGTTCTATCTAACAAAAAACTAAAAAATTAAAAAGCGACAAACTTTTCATTTGGGATTTTCATAATTGTGCTCAGATCCTTCGTGGAAAGGTAAAAGATCATCAGGAAATGGCCAGAATTCAACATGAAAGCACGTCACAAGCAGCATTAACATGTTATAGAACATGGACAAAATTAAATTACGCCTGAAGATATTTAATTAGTAAAATTTAAATAACTAACCCTAGGAGGGGTGTCAGTACTAGATTCTCCGTATGAACGCCGGCCTCGCTTCTTATCGACGGCCGCCGCTGCTCCTCCGCCGCCGCCTCCCGGTTTCTTCATCTCTCTCTCTCTCTCTCTCTCTCTCTCTCTCTAATTTTCCTTGTTGGTTGAAGCATTTCTTTTCATTTATTTACTTTTTATTGTTTGTAGGGAAAACTGGAAATTATTATTATTATTATTATTATTATTATTATTATTATTATTCTGAATTTAATTAATTAAAATATTTTAACTGAGAGTAACGGGTAAATTGTCAGCCTTGTTGGGCTTTTTCTACTCTGAATATGGGCTGATGCAGAGACAAAGGGCTCACATTTTCCTTTACGTTGACCCGATGAAATGGTAAACGCCATAAATAGGACTTTGAAGATAAAAACCAGTGTCGCTTTTTGCACTAGAAACCAAATACAAGGTCTTGCTGATAAAGATAATAGTGAAAACAGAATAATAAACGTACAAGTTGTTCTTTTTTATACTTACATAGAAGAAAACTTTCTTAGCGTTGCTGATGATAGCATATTTTTCTGGAAAATAGCCATGTTTGGTACTCATCCTTTGGCCCAAATTTAAAGTTGGTCTCCAAACTTTAAATTGGAGCAAATTAACTGGCAACGTATAATTATTGTGTATTCATGCATGGTGATGTACATTCTTCAGAATTCTATTAAACGTGACTCGTGCAATCTCAAATTTATATTTTTGTGAGACCAAGTGTTGCATTTTAGCTTGAGCTTTCTTTCAAAATTTGAAGCTAAGTGTGCTTAGGAGAACAAGAGTAAGGAGGTATTTAATGGTTTTATAATTGGTGTGACTGCAGAACAAGTGAACTGGGAGGTATTATTACGATTAATTAATTTAATAATCGTTTTCTAGGGGTTTACTAACATTTTGTTACTGAAAGAATAGGTTGATCATGACTAATCAAGAAAGTTTCTCCTTTTTCTTGTAACCTGTGTATTTTTGCTATGTCAGATTTTTTGTTTTATTATTATTATTATTATTATTTTATTATTATTATTATTATTTTGGGGGAAACATGTTTGAAAATAAGTTTGAAGTTTTTTTTTGTCTTACTTATTTTAGAGGCAAAGTACACATTCCACCATCACCAAACGTATTTGTGGATAATATGTAAACTTGCTGCTAAGTAATTAAACTCGACCTAGTTTTCATCCACAATGAGATTGAAAATCAAATTATATGTCATTTGTTTTCTATTATCATTTAATGAAGAGTGTGTAGATTTGATCGTTGAAATCTAATCGTAAATATAGAAGAAACATTTATATTATGTATTAAATAATAAAAAGGCATGGTGTAAGTGTTTTGTGGATGTGTTTTTAGTCGAGTTTGGTTACAGGATAATTGTTAAATTGAGGAACTTGGTACATTAGGGTAATGTTCTTCCCCAACGGTCCAGCCTAGTCATCTGAAAAGTTTATTGTTTTTTCTAATGGTGACAATAAGAAGGTAACATTGAAATTTAACTATCAAGCGTACAAGAATTTAATGATAATAGATGTTGCATGAGAAGTGGATAGTTTATCGAGACTTGTGAAAAGAAGGAATCAATATTCTTTTTATCTCCAAATGTTTTAGTTATATAGTAGTTTATAGTACTTTTAATGGTATTGTTATGACACTTTTCATTCTATGTAGGTAAATAAATGCATGTTATGTGGATTTGAAAAATAGATTGAGAGTATAATGTAATATCCGAGTGTCAGTTTCTCACGGATCATGATATATTCGTATTCTAAAATGTTTTTGAAAAAGAAAGCTAATACGATAAAAGATTTGGGAAAAAAGATCATGGACTTTGAGCCTATTGGATATAAAATTGAAAAAGAGTTTGTCGTCTTTTTGTCATGTTAAGGAATACACGCAAATGAATTCTGTAGACAACAAATCGAGCAACATCAGATGAGTTTTTCTACGAAAAGAACCGTCCTCCCTTACATGGAGAGGACGGGCTGATTTGGCTACCAAATTGGCTCAAAAAGGTCCCGGACGAGAAGAAAGAGTGTGTTTCCCACCCCCAATTTACATATGGCCCACCACAAAAATGGAAATGGAAGTAGAACTCTGAACAAGCATTTGCACCGAATTCCCCGTTTCTGCATCCTTCTTCACCACCACCACTATTTCTCTCCGGTAGCATTCTTCGCCGGCACGCTACCAAATCCGGCCTTCCCCTGCGCACAGCCCACAAAAGAAGCCGTCGTCCATGTCCGCCAGCTCCCGGCTGTCTCTGCCGTTATCTTCTTTTTTCTCTCCTTTTACTCTAAACCTGATTTCTCTTGCGTTTCAAGGGAGGAAACCAGGTGAGTTTTTCCCCTTCTTTATTGCCTTTCTATTTTTCTTCAAGATTTTATCCCTTAATCATTCAACTCAAACCCCCATCACCCATGGTATATCTTTCAAGTTCCTAATTTTCTTTCATTGTTTGCTTGTTTAATGTTCTTTACCTTGTTTTTTCACTCGTGCATTTACTTTATTGATATCTGTTATTGGTTCTTTTGTAATTTTTCCAATTAATCATGATCAAGAACATGTTATCATCAGCAAGTGTTCTTGTTTGCACTTTGAATTGTTTTTCTCTGCGGCTTGTTATTAACCTATTGCCTTCCTTGAGTACAATCTCTTTTTAATATCATTTTCTATTCATTACTTTAATCTGTTATTTGTCCTTTGGAGCAAAGTGGCACAGAAATCTGTTTGATGTTTGAAAAGATCTATCGTTTTCTCTATTCGACGGTTATTGAGAAGAATATCCCATTTATGGTTTTGATTTGCAACTAATTTATTGAATTTAGTTTGATTTGCAACTGTCGAGGAGGTCGACGACAGCGACGACTGGCTTCTTCTTTCGGACTGTGCGCGGCTTCTAGAAATAGTCGGGCAGCAAGCGGGGGTTGGCCGGAGTGGGACGGTGCACCGGCGGCTTCTGCACCGGAGAGAAATTGTGGCGGCGGTGAAGATTGCTGCGAAATGGGATTTGGGGCAAAATGAAGCTCTGGTTTGATTTTTGGATTAAATGCGTTTGATTTTCAGACTCTTTTCGGTGGTGCATGGTTTCGTCTGAGGCCCTTTTTAGCTTATTTGGCAGCCACATAAGCCCGTCCTCTCTATATAAGGGAGGACGGAGGACGGTTTTTTTAATAGAAAAATTAAACATCAGAGCCAAAAAAAGTAAAAAGGTGAGAACGAAAAAGAAGATAGAGAAGAAAAAATTAAAAACTCGGGGGTGGGTTGGAAAAAGTAGGGAGAGGGTACAATCACAACACGAGGCGAGTTTGGAAGTTCAAGAGAGAGAAAAGTCTCTGGAAAAAGAGCTTTTTGACTCTCTCTCTACACCCCAACCGGCCAACCCCATGGCTGATTCACAGCTTGGATCATTCATTTCACATCTGTTAGTCATATTATTCTTGATTCAAGAAGGCTGCTTTTGACCGCATTCAAGAAAATGTCAAAAAAAATATACGTTCAAGGTATGTTTTCTTGCTCTTCTTTTGTATTTTGATGTATTTTCCTTTCTATATAGTTATTTCATTTCTATTTCTGTTTAGTTCTTGGGTGCGTTTCTATTTAGAAGATTATCTTTTGCGCCTATCTGTGTGCGTGTGGGTGTCTGCGTTTTCTTTTACTTATTTTTTTTTTTTTTAATTCAAATCTTGATGGAAATTTCTTAAAGATTTATGAATTTTTGGATATTTCTTGGAGATTTTTTTCGGTAAGCAAAAGAAAAAATGGGTTTCTTCAAGAAAAGAGATCGCTGTATTATTTATTGGCATGCCTTGAAAATGTTTTTTGGGGTATATTTGTAAAGGAAATTTCAAGATTTGAACTTTGTGGATCATGGGAAATTGCTGCGTGACACCTGCTGGTTCTTCGGAGAAGAAGACAAAGAAGAATAAACAGAATCCATTTTCAATAGATTATGGTGCCAATAATGGATCTGGGGGTTCAAACAAGCTTGTTGTGTTGAAAGATCCAACTGGCCACAACATTAATGAGAGGTATGATCTTGGCCGTGAACTCGGGAGAGGCGAATTTGGGATTACTTTTTTGTGTACTGATGTGGGGACTGGTGAAAAATTGGCCTGCAAATCGATATCAAAGAAGAAACTGAGGACTGCAGTGGATGTCGAGGATGTGAGGAGGGAGGTTGAGATCATGAAGCATTTGCCTAAGCACCCGAATATTGTGAGCTTGAAGGACACTTATGAGGATGACAGTGGCGTCCATATTGTGATGGAACTGTGCGAAGGTGGTGAATTATTTGATCGGATAGTTGCAAGGGGTCATTACACTGAAAGGGCAGCTGCATTTGTTATGAGGACCATTGTTCAAGTTGTTCAGGTGAAAATTTATGCTTCTCCGAATTGAAGGAAGTTCAAGAATTATTTTGTTTTTTGGTCTTTAGCATGTGCTTAATAACCCCTCCTAGACACGGTTGTACAATGATCAGGATTATAACTTATTTTTCTGTAGATACTGTTTACGATATGGTCAAATCCTTATTACCTAATATACCATTAGTGGATATATCTGTAGGGTTACTTTTTAAGGCTGTGGAACTTAGTCATGGAAATATTGTACCTGTCTGTAATTAAATTAAATAGTTTTCCTGTTCTCTTTTTCTTTGTTTGTGTGAGAAAATATAGTTGGTAGTCTTGTGTATGATATTAACCTTTTTCTTGATGCATGATAAGGCACGGAAAATGGATTTAGTTCTTACTTGTTTGTCCATTGTCATGCAATGCCTCCGTTATTTTATTTCTGAAAGTTGCTATTCAGTGTTGAAATTGCAGGAGAAATAAACAATCTTCACGTTCCTCAAAATAATCAGACATAGTCCTCCATAATTTACAGTACTCTACATATCATGGGGACGACCAGGAGAGTTCAATACAGAATTCAACAAAGTAATATTCCTATTTGTTAAAGCTTCAACTACTAGAAAAGTGCACAGCTTAGTGGACTATTTTTAATTTTTGAGGGGAAAAATATTTATTTGTATTAGTGCTGCAAACAAGTTCAGCCTATTTCATAGTCTGGTGATTTTGCCTGTGTGTTTTGTTTAATTCTGGTTGTAGCTTCAATGTTGTTTACATTAGCCTATTTTAGATTATTGTTATCTGTTTAATCTTCTCATAGATGTACAGAGTGCTATGCTAAGAATTAATACTTGAGTTAATATACTGAACTAAAATTCGCCACATTTTCATCCATTTTTATTTTGATCCTTGGTTCGAATAATTTCTTTTACTCTGGCTGCATTGCTGAATTTCATCTAGGATCTTCTGATCTTCCAGTGTTAGAGTCCTATTAGAGTAAATGACAGGTTCTTGCGCTTTCATTGTGTAGATGTGCCACAGGCACGGAGTGATGCATCGTGATCTCAAACCAGAGAATTTTCTTTTAGCAAATAAGAAAGAAACAGCTCCGCTGAAAGCAATTGATTTTGGCTTGTCAATCTTCTTTAAACCTGGTATGGAATAGTTTTATCTAATACCTCCCACATTCATCTCTAATCTTGTTTCTCCAGTTACTTGGGGACTATAATGATTAAATCTAGTCATGTTCGATTGATTTCAGATGAGCGTTTCAATGAGATTGTGGGAAGTCCTTACTATATGGCTCCAGAGGTTCTAAAACGTAACTATGGCCCAGAAGTTGACGTGTGGAGTGCTGGAGTGATCCTTTATATTCTGCTTTGTGGCGTTCCACCCTTCTGGGCAGGTTTGTTTCAATAGTTTCCCTCTGGATTTTTTATCTGAGGTTTAGAACTGAAGAAACTATATTGTTTAAGTGGAGTTAGAAATAAAGGTACAGGATTGGCTTACAACCTTTGCAATAATGTAAAACTATAATGTTCAAGCTGTTACTACTTAAATGATGTAAGATGTTGAAAATAATATATAAACATAAAATCTAGCTCGTAAATATTAAGAGCTTGTTCTTGTGAGCTTAATGTAATAAAATTTTAGATTTATAGGAGAATGTGTGGTGGTAATGTAAAGAAAGATTATTGAGAATTTTGAAAATTTTTTTTTTTGTGGGGAATATGTGGTTGGTATTGATTTGATAATTTTTTTGCTTTTGATAAAGCTCCAAAGAACAAGCTCTAAGATTGAAGAGAATCAGAAGGCAATGCAATTAATTATATAGCGGGGCAGAATTTCCTGACTAGTTTTCTTGATGATAGATGGATGCACTACCTTTCTTGTAAATTGAGGCATGAGTTGATTACCTCTTTCTATATACCAGAAAAATGTTATATCTATTTTTCTCAGTGAACCACGACTACAACTGGAAAATTTCATGAATTATTCTTGATCTAGCACCACTGCTCAAAGATACTTTTTAGACTATACGGGGTTGTACCCAAACGGTTCACATTTATGAATTCTGGCACTATATGCAAACAGACAAGCTTGGAGTCATAATTTTATGCTTAATTTCTTAATTTTAGTCATGTTGGTCAGTCACTTAATTTTAGTTGATCTTCTTATATGTATTCTTATTGTGCAGAAACTGAGCAAGGAGTGGCACAGGCAATTATTCGATCTGTCATTGATTTTAAAAGAGACCCCTGGCCCAAAGTATCCGACAATGCAAAGGACCTTGTAAAGAAAATGCTTGATCCAGATCCCAACCGGCGCCTCACTGCTCAGCAAGTTCTCGGTAGTGCTTGCTTACATAATATAATTGCATGCAACACGTGTTGAGTATGTTCTAATAAGTGAGCAGTTTCTTATGAGTTCTTATATTTGGAAACAGAGCATCCCTGGTTACAAAATGCAAAGAAGGCACCAAACGTCTCACTTGGCGAGACAGTGAAAGCAAGGCTCAAACAGTTTTCTGTGATGAACAAGCTCAAGAAAAGGGCTTTAAGGGTGCTTACAAAGTCCACTGCAAGCTTTTTTTGTTAACTCCCCAACCCCGGGTGTCTGACTCCTGACCCCACCCCCCCCCCGGGGCGGGGGCTGGGGCCAAAGGGGGGGAAGGAAAAAAAAATACAAATTAAAAAAAAAATTGATATTGTGTTCTGGTTTTGATGATTAATTATAGGAACTCTACTTGTGCAGGTTATTGCTGAGCACTTGTCTGTGGAAGAAGTAGCTGGAATCAAGGAAGCATTTGACACGATAGACACTGGAAAGAGGGGTGTAATCAATCTTGAAGAACTTAAAGTTGGTTTGCGGAAGCTTGGACATCAGATACCTGATGCTGATCTTCAGATTCTCATGGAAGCTGTAAGTAATTTTCTTTTTTTCACTCTCCGTTCCTACATTTCATTGCCTTTATAATGGAGTAATGTATAGTTGATTGTCTGTTGGAACCAACATTTCTATGTGGGTCCCAAAATTATAGAATTGGGTTTCTCCTTCTATTTCTTAGTAGAATGCCACCTAGTTGGATGGGTTCCAAGTCATGCTCCCCTGTCAGTATGTCGTAGGATAAAGTTTAGCCGAGTTCAGTTGAATGTGCTTGTGGTATATATGTGTTAACAAGTCATAACATATAATATTACAGGCTGATGTTGATGGAGATGGAACTCTGAATTATGGGGAGTTTGTTGCGGTTTCTGTGCATATTAGAAAGATGGCCAATGATGAGCACCTACATAAAGCTTTTGCATTTTTTGATCAGAATGAAAGTGGGTATATAGAGATTGAAGAACTTCGGCTTGCCCTCAGTGATGAAGATGATGCCAACAGTGAGGAAGTTATCAATGCTATCATGCATGATGTTGACACCGACAAGGTTAGTCTCTGTGTTTGTCTGCATGCACACTTGTGCATTTTAGACATACAATTTCCTGTCAGACTCCCTAAATAAATTGTGACGATTTCCATTTTTATTTTACTGAAATAACTCAAGTTAGAGAGACTGATTTCTGATAGGCTTTGTCCTTTCCATGTATATTACAATGATTGAGGCATTACCTTCCTTTCTACTGCCTTTAATAATAAAAGCTAAGAGTGAATCATAACTTTGATTCCTGGGCGTAGTGTCATGTTTGCATTCTGATGCTTGTGGTTCTTTTTAACATGTAATGCTGCATAAATACTTAGAAAATGCTGTATCTGTTTCAGACATGATGTCATATTAACACTCTATAAGATATTGAAGAAGTTTTTGGTGTTTGCAAAGTCACCACATAAACATCCTAATTTTATCATGTAGCAGAATCCCTCATTAAATGTTGTTTCTGGGAACAATAACTGAGATTTTTGTTTGTCTTCTTCTTGTAAATGGCATGCAGGACGGACGCATAAGTTACGAAGAATTTGCTACAATGATGAAGGCCGGTACAGATTGGAGAAAGGCGTCCAGACAATATTCACGCGAAAGATTCAATAGTCTTAGCTTGAAGTTAATGAGAGACGCCTCTCTACAGTTAGCTAATGAGGGTCGATGATCAATTTGGGAAAAAGAAGCACGATTCAAGAGAAAATGCATTAGAAGGGGTATTCCCTAATTTTTTAGTTTTTTTCTGTTGAGTTCATGAATTTGCTGTTTCTTTCCTACTCCCTCCTGTATTTGTTAAAAGTATAGGCTTTCCTAGGAATGATTTGTTTCTACTTAGCCAGACATTGGAAACATATGACAGAAACAGTTTGGCAATTTCAAGTGTTGTCCTTGTGTCATTTATTGTTGCTTAACATTGTACGGCACATTGCATAAGATTCTTAACTCGTGTTTATTTCTCAAACTCTATTGCACAGACGAGAATATGAAATCGAGTTCTCAATATCTAGTAAGGGTAGTCGTTTTGGATCTTCAAGTCTGTTGTTAGACACGCATACTTCCTCTTTGCTTTTCTTGTGAGCACGAAGGTTCTCCTTCAAGCGACGGAGTTTCTCCTTTGCAAGCTGTCTTCCCAAGGAGATGGCTGGCAAATTTTTGGTTGGCACTATTTCCAAGCTTTCATCGGCATTCTCCCATTTATGCACTTTCTCGTCAATATCATCGTAGTCTTCCTCCATGCGTAAGCTGGATTCGTGCTTTTCCTTCTCAAGTTGTTTGCGGAGGGTAACAGGACGCAATTTGGGAACTAAACACGCTTCACTAGTTTGGTCTGAGTTAAGTTCTGTTTTCGGCTTCTGAAGTGTGCCTTTAAGTGAAGATAGCTCGACTTGCAGTTTGTTTGCCTTGTTTTCAAATCCAACGGCTTTCTTTCTCCATTCTTTCACCTGTGAAGAAAGTAACAATCTCATTCCCCTGAAAAGTTATTATCAGAAGAAAACAGCAGCAGATGATGCAAAATTCTTTCAGGAGAAGATTCTGTGAACTTTAATTTTTAACCTATGGGTGCCTAAATATTTACTTTTCTTCCTAAGTACGTCTTCATGATGATGAAATAATACCATGGTGTGGCGGTAGGGAAAAACTCTTACCACACGTCGGAGGGACTGAATCTCACTATCTAAATCATGGGCACGATTTTCCCAGAAATCGCTGGAGGCCTGCATTTCTTCCATCTCACCCCTTATTTGCCCAAGCATTTGCTGCATTTGGGACCACTGCTCGTTCTCCACTCTCACCTGCTCTATGATCCTACTGAGAATGGCCTTGCAACGTCCTGAGCACTTGTTCTCTTCTAGTGACACAGGTTCCTGTAAATATAGCAATATATCACATATTGTTAGGGCGAACAATTCAATATTATCCGTGTGACAGAATTCATAACAGTATATTTGAATCATACTTGTTAAAGAAATTATCAAAATAACTTGACATGGGGTATGACTGCACTAGGGATAAAAATTTCAACAATTACTCACTTTCTTAACATGGAAAGAATTATGTTTAACCAATGAAGTTGCCAAAAGTGCCATGGTATAGTGAGAATAGAAGTAAAATTCTTAAGTCACAAGGTAACAAGATGACTTTTATAGAATGCGTATTTTCTTAAACATCACATATTATACTTCAATTTAATTAAACTTGGATTGGTACATCCTCAACTTGAATGTCATATATTGTACCCAAATTTTAGGCCCTACTACAAAATGTTTATAGCCAACATGAATTTCTCACATGAATTAAATCCAAGAACACACTTGGCACCTTGATTTAGTAGACAATAAGTAGAAAAAAATCTAAGGACACTTGGATAATTTCTCACATGAATTAAATCCAAAAACACACTTGGCACCTTGATTTGATGAGAAGGATTCTTAGACTTCAAATTGGACTCATTGCTATCGGACATTTACAAATTATCTAGGACAAATGGAAACTCCTTCATTGGAGGAATCCAAAGATTTTTAGAAAAGAAGTAAGAAATTCGTCTATAAATATTCATAGCCCCAGAACAACACTAAAAAGACTCCCAAACCACCCTTTTTGTCTTCCAAACAAAGTCTCCTTTATATACATATAGAAGTCTTGCTTGAAAAGACTCTTTTGGCTTGAAGAACACTAGGAAATTGGTGGTATTATTCTACCCAAAATATTCAAGAGGCTTTAAGAATCAAGATCAAAGGTGAGTACCCAATATCTAGGTTCCATTGGCATGCATATGTTTTAAAAATGGAAAAGTAATTGTTTTCATGTTACATCATGATAATGTATGGCTTGTTTTCTTACATATTAATTACTAACATTGACCTACCCATTTTGTATGGAATTGCCTTGAATTGTTCTCACTATAACTTATGCAATGATCCCAAGATAGGGAAGACTGGTGTGGTGTTTGATTTGAATTGATAATTTTATTTGTTTGAAACTTCAGTAAGGGTAACTGTGGTTAATTGTGGATCTACTTATCATTATATTGCCATAGCCTAATTTGACATTTGGACGGCTTTAATGCACGCTATGGGTAGTAGGTAATTCTAGTGTTTGGGCCCTATAATGTATCTAAAGAAGTTTGTGCATATTTATGCTTCTTGAACTTGTGAAAGGAAATGATTTTTGTAACTTTGTGGCAACCTAAGTATTGTGTTACTCACAGGGTACTTTGTATTTATTTAGCATCTTTTACTCTTCTGTAGATGCTCAGACGAAAAACCTATGAAAGGCAAGTCGAAGAGTGGAGGCTTTCCTGAGACACAAGTAAGATTACGCTTGTAATAGAAATGGATATTTGGGCTTACTACAAGGATGCACCGGTGTTTCTAATGTACTTAGGGACATCTTATGAGTTTAACATATATTGTGCCTACACCCTTATCCACCTATATTATGATAAAATTTGAAAAGACAAATCGATGTTTCTTACCTAATGTAATAGTCTATTAAGTAAGGGAAAAAATGGTGATATAAGTAAATGTATGGCCATATGTATATATGAATAAGAAGGGAACATGATATGTAATAATATAAGAGAAGCTTTTGCTTAGTTGGAAGCCTCATTTTCCATGAAGAGGCAGCCCAATCTCTTGTACTGTTAGTAATCAATGAAATGATTTTTATATAGTTGTTTCTGTATGCTCACTTTTGTATTTACTTTAGGCAAGTTTTGTAACATCCAGCAAATTTTTAAACATGTAATCGTTATTTTGCCAAAGATTAGAATAAATACGCGAATTCGTCATTATTTGTATTCCAAAACTAAAAGGTTATTATTCAACTGAATGCCTAAATTTAAAATATGACTAATGACCAAGGATTAGATATACTAGATTTGCCAAAATATAAGACATGTACAATTTTTATAATTAAAAGAATGATGATTTGCCAAGTATATAAACAATTGTCATTTTTCTAAATAATAAACTTGCTGTTTGTGCTAAGTTTTAAGGCACATGACATTTATATAAATAACTAGTTTGTCAAGTAAACAAGACACTTGGCATGTTTGTAAACAAAAAATTTGCTACTTTTGCCAAATCTTAGAATATTTGTCACTTTTATAAATAGTGGATTTTAATTGTTATTTAAGCATAATTAATTCCTACCACTATAAAAAGGGACAGAGGCTAAGAGAAATCCTCCACAAATCTCCACCGCCACACCACCACATATGTGAATTGTCTTCCAATTTTTAACAAAATAAAATAAGTAGAAAAATTGAATGTTAAGCATGTAAGGGAATTGGGGAAATAAGAGTGAAGTATTAAGATTTTGAAAACAATTATTCAAGCCTTCTTTGGAGAAATAAAAGTGGTGAGTAATTGGTACTTTGATTCCTTTTCAATCATGCATTAAGTTTTCATAAATGAACATGAAGAAAGATTGATTCTTTACCAAGCATTGATATAGAAAGAAAGATTGATTTATTGCATTTGTATCGTTAGCTAATATCCTACCCGTTTTGAATTACTTTGTGGAACATGACCTTACTATGTGATCTTGGTCATTTTGACTGTGTGGTAATTTTTGTGGCCTTATTGTGTGGTCTTGGCCAATTTGAATCTTTATGACCTTGCTGTGTGGTCTTCGCCAATCATGTGCGCACAACAGGTAGTAGTTTAACTAGTAATATGGTCCATTTATACATCGAAAGGCTTTGTACATTCAATGGCTTTGTGCATCTAACGCTTTGTACATTCTATGATTTTCTCTGAAATTATGTTTTCTTAAATGAAAGGTGAATCAATATATTTGGTTATTAATTGAATACCTTGTACTCACTTCCCATCTTCTACAACTTTGTAGGTATTGAATTAAAAGCTTTATAGTCAGATCGTCTCTAGGATGGAAAAGATATATATGTATGTGATTGAGATTTCAGTGCGTGGCCGAGATTTCGTTATGGGTGGCCGCGATATTCATCCTAAAATGATATTATATATAAAAGCATTTGAATTGTATTTGTAGAGTCCCGCCCTCGATTTTAAATCGAGATATATATATATATATATATTTAAACGCTTCCACTATAGATATTTCTGGAAAATATAGTAATAAAATTGGGGCTTGACAAGTTTACTTTTGTTTTTCCTCTAGACAAGCAAAATCATTCTTGAGTCATATGACCAAATAAAATTGAGAAATTAAAAGAAATATCACAATGAGTTTCATTCAAGTTAAAGAACTTGTTAAAATGGCACGTCTCGTCCCTTGTTTGCACTTTAACAATTGTCAATTCATTAAGAGCTTATGCCATTGTTAAAAGAGACAAATTAATTAGAAATGGCAAAATAACAGGGGTGCGATACCCAGGATTGATGACAACATCATAATAATTTACCAATTTTTGGGAATCAACTTCTCTTATGTGCTAAACTTATAATACCATAATGGGGTAATATCAAAAAGAAATGTGATCTAATTAAAGAATTTAAATTTGCCAATGTTCTTTAAAAGATTATTATAGATATTCCAATAAGAAGATATAGAAGATGATGACATTACATGTATCAATTAGATGTAATCTAAAGTCGCCCATATCAAGTCTTGATTTGGATAATGTTCATTTTTGGATATTATGACATATCATTTTTACTCCCCCGATAATTTTCTCACCATGAGTGTTAAGATATTTACGAACATAGGATATTTTATGTACATGGTAAACCATGTTGTGAAAGATTTTATATGCTTCTTTTATAAGATTTAGCCTAGATATTTCATGGTAATTTCAAGGATGATCTTATTTGAAGGTGGGTAGTTTGTAACAACCCGTAAAATTCATCTGTTTGTATTATGACTCTTTTCATTTTTGAATAGAACTATTAATTATTTTAATGATTATGTGATGAAAAGAAAAAGAATAAATACAAAATATGTTAATATTTGTAATAGACGACTTTAGTCATTCATTTTTAAATATTTTAACTTTTCTTATTGTCAATGATTTTGGAGTTTTCAAAATGCTATTATATAGTACTCTCCAAGAGCTTCGCATAGACACTAAGAATTCTTTGTTTAGACTTCATTTGACCTTTCAAAATTAAATCGAAAGGCAAATTGATAAAAGACGAAAGAAAAAGAAAAAAAATAATAGTCAATTCATGACCGCCAAGTGGCAACCATGTAATGGGAATTGGGAACAACAAATTCTCATATGGAAGAAAAACATAGAAGGCTATAAAATAGGCTTAAAGACATTCCAATATATGATAGTTACTTGTCAATAATTTATGGGGTACATATTGCTATAAATAGGCAAGTTTTTGCCATTGTTCCTTACACCAACGTCCCCTTCTTCTATGTCAAACCCCTCGATAATTAAAAGCATGTGTTAAAGTTTTGTTACTAAATGAATTTGTCGGAAGCGTTATAAATTTCTTTTTTTACAACTCTTGTCCAAAACCGAGGGCATGACTTGCCAATCAACTTTCTTTCATTTCTTAGATGAAGTAGTATTGTTTGTCGTCTTTAATTAGTTTAAAGTGTAGTGTTTGTATAGAGAACATGAAACACGATAAATAAAAGTCACTTTATATATATATTAAAACCGAACGCAAGATTGGGAAACCCTTACAAGTAAAATTATGATTCCAAATCTTGTGTCAAAACTTTCCACAAAAGCCAAGTTTTATTTAGTTAAATTGGCTTCCATACACATGCTTAATTAAATAAGAAACATTGGCCTATCCCTCATAATCTTGTCATGGTGCAAAAGATTGAGGGAGAATGCACAAAAGATCTCAAACTCATATGAGGTTCCCAAATACATAACAAACATGAGATCATCCTCATAATAAGCCCAAAGATCAATTTCTATTACATGCATAACTTGGCTTGCGTCATGCGACATCCTCCATTCCTCGGCTTTTCTTTCAACAATTCTTCGATGGATCATCTATAAAAGAGTAGTCACATAAAAGGTGAGTATAAAAATACCCCGTGAGTAATGCATTAATTCGGTTTACCAAAGGTTTATAGAAATCATTTCATGCTCCAATCTTAAGAACATTAAGATGCACAAACCTTTTTGAACACATTATAGGGCCCCAAATACTAGAAGTTCCTACTACCCATGGCGCCTCGTTGCCTTTCAAATACCAATATGGTAATG
>CAVNYN010226084.1:0-23403 GCA_963692815.1 Nyctanthes arbor-tristis | reverse complement strand
TTAAAAGGGGGGGGGGGGGTGGTGTTCTGCCTCTGTGTGTGGGCGTGTGCTTGCTTTTTTTCCCCTGACATGCTGCTGACAGTGCACCTAGAAGAAAAGGCCATTTTGAAATTATTGGGGAAAATGGAAATAGAAGGGGCTAATGTAAAATTCAACAAAGTTTTTTGTGCAAGGTAACAATTGATAGGATTGAGGGAAGATGGGATAGAGAGACGGGAGAAAGATGGAGAAGGGGGATTCTGGTTCTGCAGACGAGTGGAACTCTTTGACTAGGGTTTTGAAATGGGGAAATGGATGAGATGGCTCAGGAAAGGGACGCTAGGTCTCTGGAGAATTGGCGGGAGTTGTACTGGAGTTATCATATTCCCCCTTAGTGCAATCTTGTAGAAGGAATGAGATGTTGTAAACACACGCTGAAGGTTTATTCTTTATTTTTTTGTCCACTGCAATTTTCTTCATTCTCAACTAGGACTCCACATTATTCAAAAGGATCAAGGAGAGACTACATTGTGGTGTATAGGTCTTATATGCACGCAGAATCCCCACCCTCATAAAATAAAAATAATAAGGAAAAGACAATCTGATAAGATAAATGAAATTAAAAAAAAAAAAAAATGAAGGGAGAAACTGAAAAAAGCTCTAAAAGTTAAAATAAATAAATAAATATGGAATTACAAATGAAGAAGAGTTTAATCTTTGATCACTTTTTTGCAATTTTTGAACCCATGCTCCTATTTGAAAGATGGATTAAATTTTTGTTTTGTAGAGTGCTGAACTTGTTTTATTATTTCCTAGTCTTGTTTTTCTGAGACCTTGCAGCCATGAAAAATCTCCAGGTCTGGTTTTTACTGGGAGAGCTACATGCCCATCTCCGTCTTCTCGACAGATTCCATTTCCAGAATATATTGTTCGGTCAGAAATGCTTAGGGTTAACAAGCATCATATATGTATAAGAAAGTCAAATAGGAAGAAGCATGGTAGTAGCTCTCAATGTTTAGTTATTTGTATATCCTACAGTTCTGTTATGGTGAGTAGTATATTTGGCTCCTGACTTGTTTCTTCTGAGTATAAAAAATTTCGAGAAAATTGCATGCAGAAATCTTCGAAAGGACTTGGTTGCTTTGTTTATTTATGCTTATTATTATGCTATAGTGGTATAATTATAAACAAGGTTGGACTTTGCTTTTATTGGTCCTTTTGCAATAGCTGGTGTTGGTACCCAGTGACGTGCTGAAAAGAGGCAGGGCCCAGTTTCAAGCGTTCTGTTAAAATCTGGGTTTTATTGGGGAAAACGGGTCACTGAACGAAAACCCATTTCTTGGCTGCATGCGATCCTCACATGCCAAATGACGTGGGACATGTGATAAGCACGTGATCCTAATCATTCATTTGAAGAGGAAGAAACATCCGACAAATACTTTTATTATTATTATTATTATTATTATATTCCTACACATTCCTCACGACGTTACCATCATTTCTTGCCTGCACGGGGTTGCCAGCTCCAACATACTACATAACCCTCTCCAATCGGGCCGGGTCATAGTAGTAATAATAATAAAACATTTTCGATAATTAATGTTTCTTGACGAAAGTATAGTAACTTTCTCCATTTTTTTCACTTCGAATGTCTACTTAAATCCCGATTCAGTTCTATTTATTTAGAGATCAACCATGACATGGCTTTTTCTGGTTGTCACTCTTGTCTTAGTGGTGGGAATAGGACGTTAGCATTTGAATCTTTATAACGTGGTTGTGTGCCGCAGGTTTTTAAACTCCTCAAGACTCGACAGAAGGGGCTTTGCCTTAATTTTGACAAAAGCTGCATATATGAGAACGCATGAAATAGGTAGATATCCATTATGGAGTCCATAATAGTAGTGTTAAATAGGTAACGCGATAATATATTTAATAACAATGGTATAAGAAATGGAAATGTTGGGTTGAGTGGTGCATTGCCAACTAAGAGAATGAGGGATACCAGCTTGCGTGCTATTGGCCGGCCCCTTTTGCCCTGCTCTGCTCAGCTCAGCTCAGCTCAATGCTGATATATGCACACATGTATACATAAATGCATGCTAGAATGGAATTTCTTGATCTGGTGGTCAAAGTTGGAACATTAGTTAATTACCACATATGCCCTTGTTTGCCGGCCAGCTGGCCACGTTTTCTACTTCAGAGATGAAGGGACAAAAAGGGGACAAACTATGGAAGCTCTTGCTGTCCATTTGTACTGTTCCTTTTACTGTACTGTCAAATGTGCTAATAAAAAATTGATGAATCTTCGTTTTAATGTTTTACTTTTTCTTTTTTGTGATCATTATTTATTTATTTATTCTTTGATGATGGTCACAAAAAAAAAAAACAATGTGTGTGTCGAGATTAAGTCTAGGTCTAACTAAGTATAACAGTGCGCGATAAAAACGCAATAAATATATGATAAAGGCATAACAAAATATGAAGTTCCAGTTTTGAATTAAAGTATTGCCTTTTAGAAGACAGTTGGAGACCCCATCAACATGGTAGACAAATGATAAGCCACTTTTACTGTACCTGGCTCGTAGCCCATGGAAATTACTAATTTACGTCATCGTATTATTATAGTTGTTGTTATTTTTTTGAAGGTTTTTTTGGTTTTTTTTTTTCTTTTGGGGGTGGAGTTTCACATTCTTAAGAGCTTAAATAGACGTGTACGATGGCACGTAGTTAAAATAATAATAATAATAATAATAATAATAATAATAATAATAATAATAATAATTCTTTCAAGCTTGTTGTGTCATTTCATTTAGTTTATTTGAAAATTAGAATAAGTTTCTAACATTCTTAGAGCTCATTTAAGTGATGTGACTGTAGATATGCGTACGCATTGCATCACGTTATGAGTGCATAATGGTGTTTATATGAGGATTAGAAAATTTCTATTGAAAATTAATGACTCCAGTGACAAAAGAAATGCAATCTTTAGTCGACGAATGGGAAACATTGAACGTACGGCGAGGGTTTGCAAAGATACTAATTAACACGAATGGAATCTCCATCATCATCGAAACTAAGGAACGGTGAAAGCTTGTTGTGGCGACCAAATAAAGCGTGCATGCAACTATTGCTTATCACCTATATACATTAGGAGGTGCTTCCAACTTCCCTATAAATTATAATGCATCCAAATAGATCATCACATATTATATCAAATCTTTTATATTATCCACTCTCAATCTCTTCATTAGTTATCTATATCAATTGTATTTTCAATTCATTTTTCCTTGAAAACCAATTAATAATGTTGCTTTTATTTTTTTTAAAAAAAATCTTAAACACATAATAATACTTTTTACTCAAAAGACTGCATATAGCACCTAGGATGATAGCTCAATTGATGAAGAGTGGCTCTTTCAAGACGAGATTCCGGGGTTTAACTGTTCGAGTCTATACTCCGCTCCAAAGTTTCCCTAATTGTATTATATATATATATTAAAAAAAAAGAAGACATATTTTAGATGTTGAAATCCGTCATAATAGCACATTAATGGGACATTCTACATTTCTGTGTTTAATTGATCAACTTGTAATTACCTAAAACGATTTTGCACGTTAATGATGTGAATGAAAGTAAAATATACCAACAAAATTTACCAAGTTTATTATTAAGAATATTTTCTAATTGGGTTTTTAATTAGTTAATTACTTTGTTTGCCCCATAATTGGTGCTGAAATGGGATTACTTCACTTAAATACCTGAATAATTATTATATATAATGAATATATATATATATGCTGTAAATTGAAGCAGAAATAGAATTAATTAATTAATTTCCTAAATAAATATAAGTAGACGACAATCTTGTTGGTGCTAACGCGAAAAGTGTACGCAATATTTTTAAAGAAAAAGTACGTAATGCATCTCTCATCGATCAATAAAAGATCTTCCAGATAATGCTTTTTGTTATATCAACGTGTGTGATGCCTACTTAGAAATTTTGTCGCATCAAGAATTATTATGTTTATTACTATGTTTCTCTAAATTACGACCAAATTTACCAAAATTTCTTTTTTTTTTTTAATCCTTCACTTGTCATATTTGACTCCTCGGTTAATGACGTAATTGAATCCTCATCGTAAATTTCAATTCGAGGAGGTCCGACATTGCCATTTATTTAGCTGTATTGGAGGTAGTATCGCAATTATATTACTATTATCATTATTATTACTACTACTAAGCCTTAGTTGTGACAAAATGGTGCATGTTGTATATAGGAATATATAATGAAACATTATTTACTTGAGTTGGAAGTTAATTAATTAGGAATCAAGCTCGCTCTACACAAAAGTTGTAGTGACAAATTTTCAAGTTTGGAGCCAATATGAAGAATATTGTTCATCATGAACGTGTTATTATTACATTAAATAAAATAAATGCAAGATTGGCCTTGCTTATGGCTAGCTATAGGAAATGGGTAAAACAGGTAATAATAATAATGAAATGAAAATGGAGGTAGAAGAAATTAAGGAAGGAAGCTAGGCAAAAATTGAAGCCAGGTAGAAGAAGAAGATGAGACCACGTTGTTGTTGGCCTCTCAGCCCAAAGTAGTCCAACTGTCTGCCCTTCTGTCTCTCTCTGTTTTTCTCCATTATTATACTCCCCCCCACCCCACCCCATCCCTCCATATATATTCCTTTCTCCTCTTCTCTCAAGTCTCAACCTCCACCCCACCCCAACCCACCCGGCCCTCATCTATATATAATCACATTCTTGAAGTTCTTTGGGTGGCTGTTTATTTGCGCAAGTCTCTCTCTTTCTAAATCTATCTCTGTGAATCTTTGTATATATATCATCCAGGCATATATATATATATACATACAGACCGCAGCAGGGTCATATATAATATATAAAACTTAGGAAATGACGATGAGCAACAACAATGGAATGGGCGATACAACGTTGACCAAAGTGTTTGTGGGAGGCTTAGCCTGGGAAACTCCCAAGGAAGCCATGAAAGACCATTTTGACAAATACGGTGAGATCTTGGAGGCCGTTATCATCTCCGATAAGCTCACCGGCAGATCCAAAGGCTACGGATTTGTAAGTAATAACAATATCAATCTCGACCTGCATTGAATCACATGACATCCTCATTTTCTTTCTTAAAGTTGCCTGATGATAAACTCCGTGTTTTTTATAAGGTTACTTTTAAGGATGCCGAGGCCGCTAAAAAGGCTTGCGAGGATGCCACTCCCATCATCAATGGCCGTCGAGCCAACTGCAATCTCGCCGCTCTTGGCCCCCGCCGCCCTCGCTCCTCCTCCGCCACTCCTCCTCACCATGGTAAATTTTTGATATTACTATTATGTTTTTATTTGTAGAAATGATCATCTATTCAGGCCGAGCACAGTACTATAAAACGTCCAACCCCAATAATATAACACCAAGTGTGCGATCAGTTAAAAGTTTTTAAAACGGAGAAAGAGTATCGGTGAACATTTGAAAATTTCTATTTCTATTTTTCAAAAATTAATAGTGATATTCGACTCTCACTTTCTCTCATGCTTGAATGAATCCTTAGTTAATGTGGTAGTAAAATCAATAGAAATTTATCTTTGATTAAGATAAACAGGAGAAAATTTTCATTTGCAAAAGCCAACTCAATTTCTCCACATGGATCTTAGATGTAGTAAATTAGAGTAAAAATAAGAGCGATAAGCACGTCGGTATACATACATATTTAATTTGATGAAATGAAATGCCACAAAAGTAGATTATTGACTTCTAAAAATTCCAGAGAAATGAAATTAATGGAAATTTAATGATTAGTTTCCACATATGTCTGTGAAGGAGTTAATGTTGGACCAAGGGCTACTTCGACAGCACCTGCGAATCACGTGCAGTGGTACTATCCAGCTGGAGCACCTACACCCACTCCTCCACATTTTCTTCATCATCATCATCAGCACCAGCACCATCAACCATTTCCCGTCTTTGGGTATGTATGAGCTGTCACTTTTTTATTCGATGGTCCACCCACTTATCATACACCTGCATCTTACATTATACTTTTGCTCCTCCCCAGGTATTCTCCCACTTACATTGCCACAGACATGAACTACAATCATGTGAGTGAAACCCCTAAATTTTTCATTTTTTGATAAATCGGGTTTTTTATACGCTTAATAACAAGTTCTGCACATGTATTTTGAGCATTAAATCACACACATGATCTCATACTTTGCACGTGCAGTTGACTCATCTCATGTGTCAGTGAGTAATCTGTGATCTATTATACTTGAATTATTCAAAACCTGATGCAATAACCTAAAATGAGATTCCTTTTATATAAATTTACCCTTAAACTTCTTGACAAGATATGGGACAAGGTGACACGTGACTAGATTATAGGTTGAAAATTTTTGTTTCTCATTTTTCTCCATGTAGAAGCTGGGATACACGGGTGGGACCTACATGAATGCGCGTTTCTCACAAGTATATCCGGCCCAGCCCGTGATGGGATCAAATGCGTTGATGCCAGTGTACCCTCTCTACCCCTACCATCAATCGCACACAATGGGCCTTCCCGCCCGCATTTACTCACCAACCGGAGCGGGCCCAATTCCTACAGTCCCGGCCCTCATCTCAAAGCCGCCCTCCATGGCTGCAGCCCCCAATTCAGGTAAACATCTAATAAACATTTTAAATCAAGAATGAAGCATATTTCCACTTTCGAAGAACTTCTATTAGATTATTCATTTAGAAGAAATCCAAAATTCTCTATAACTTTCTGGGCAATCGGCTATTTTTTCATTCTGCTAGTATAATTTGTTATTACTTTACATTTAATGCTTGTATCGCTGTTATTCGTAACAACATGAATGGCATTCTCATGACAAATTTTGCCTTTTTGTTTTTTTTCCCATTTTCCTTATAGAAGTGATTTCTGAGAACGCTAATTTAGATAAGCTTTACTCTAGACATTGAAAATATCTCAATTCAAAAATCATTTCCCGATAGCTCGTACACAATAAATTCTGAATGTTTTCTTTATATCCAACGTAAAAATTCTTTCAGACATATCTGATGCACGAACAGATTTCTGATAACTAGCAGAATCTTTGAATCACATGCAAAGCAACAAAGTGACCTGAGCATGAGCATGTGGGAGTGTGGTGTGGTATGGTGAGATTATACAGTTGATGGAAATTAAAAGATTTAGTAATTTATTCCCAAGTTGTAACTTTATTCTGAGCTGTAACGTGTTGTCTCTACATGATATATAGACTTGATTATAATTATAAATTATTATGATGCACAGTTTGCTTGGCTGTAGAATAATGATAATACGGTGCGGTTGGGTGAATCGAGCTTTAAAGATGGGAGGCAAATAACAAGAAGAGACTAGAAAGAGTCATGGCTGCTCAGAAATATATATTATTAATCAGATCTGTAGTGGCTTTTTTTTTTTGGATATTATTTTATTTTAGGGAAAAATTAATTAGATTCATTCATTATCATGTCTAACCTGAATTATTATTATTGGCAACAAATATTTCATGTAATGGTTTCTCATCCTATGAGATGCCTTCGATTCCACAGCTAGACTTTTACTTATTTAATTTCACTTTTTGCGCTGGAAATTTTCTATTATTACATGTTATGTTATATGTTTAATTCTCTCTCTGTTTTGATTGGTTAATTTGGACTCTCTGACTATATTGGAGTTAACACCAAGTGTGTTAAACAAGTAACTTCAATGACCGTGTGATTTATACAATTTTTCTAACATGCATGGTTTGTTAGAATATATAAAGACTCCAAAGTTAGTTCACTTTTCAATACTTTCTTAAAATATCACATCTTTTATGTATAAATAGGTCTCTCAAGTGTACGTTGGAATAACATAAATGATACATTTATTTGTATAAATGAGTCTACAAACAGATGCATATATTTGTGTATATATGAAACATAGAATAAAAGATGTATATAGATTAAATTAAATTGGTGATAGAGTGCATCAATAGAGAGAACTGGTTCCTGAGTTTTGAGTTCATTACACATTTCTATTTAAAAATAAAATATAGTCAAATCAACCACATCCACATATTTGACAGGACTTATTTATACTGTACAAATCTTAACCGTTCATTCTCACACATTCTAGTTATGTTTTTAAACAAAAACACTTTGTGAACACCCGTGCTTCCATGTCTATATATGTATTTGTGGCCTTAATTTTCTATGGAGCAAATGGGAATTCTTTTTACGAAGGTAGCATGCTTATACACCAAGCCTTGATTTGAGGGGGTGGGGTGGGAGGAGGTAATGAGCCCTAGTGTTTTGTACAAACTGTGAAAATGTGACAAAACACACGGCTCCGTAACGGAGTTCACATGACACTATAGAAAATTTGATTTTGTGGCCACTTTAAATTAAGCATTCAACGTCATGGCTGATTATTCATGAGCGAATGGTTGGGTAATTTGAATGGGTGATAGTTAGAAATCAAAGTCTTAGGATTAATTTTCTACTTATAATTTTCCTTTTTCCTTTTGGAACATGCAAGGATCTTTCCAGGCTCATGACTTTAACTAAAACCATTTAATAAAATTATTACTAGTATAACGCTCATACAATGCACAAGAAGAACAACGTTCAAAAATATAAATGGTAGGAATTTGAAAAGTAAATGAGAAACATTTGTATATCAGTTGAAAATATAAAAACATGAATGTATATCAACGGAAAAATCGAAAACAATTAGACTGATAAACTCAATAATTGGAATCTTTTTCTACATTCCGTTGGACCAATCCACTTGCATGACATGGTGTATAGGTCCTTATTTACTGCACATAACACCTCATTCTCATGTTGAAATCTTGAAGAATTTATTATATTATCATATCAATCAAACCACATGCTTGAACTATATATTCTCAACATCTTTGAAACTTGAGAATTCAATATTTTATGATTTGGAAATTCAAATTTTTGAAAAAGGGTACTAATTTGAAAGAAGAATAAATAGTTGTGAGAAATTTTTTATATTCATTCATATAACTCAAGAAATTTATTAGAGTGTGAATTTTTGACAAACAAATTTAAATGCAGAAACATCTTAAATTTCCAGTTCCCGACTCATTTTGCTAAAACGTTAAAAATGTTTAAGAAAAAAGCAAAAAAATAACCTCGTAAGCTCCGCCTATTTCCAATTCGGCCAAAATTTCTCTAAAAAAGTTATTGACATTGAAGTAAAGATGATTCAATATAAACAAGTTTACAATAGCTTTTTAAAGTTTTAGTGTAAGTATAAACTTGCTAAGTGTTAACTCTACCAACTACCGTTGACGGCATTCCAAGGAGCCCTTCTCCTTGCAAAAATATAGGGGACACCTCACAATTCTCATTACATGCATTTTCCGTAAACAACATACAACGTGTTTTGATTGCATTTTTTTCATAGAAAATATCAAATTCATGGAAAAAATTCAATCTTTATGCATTTTTTTGGAAAACCGGAAATGAAATTTCAAATTCCATGTTAGAGGAACAATGGAAAATAGGCAAAATATGATGTAATCAGTTAGCTTATAGAGCACCAATCGATGGCACAGAAGTTACAATTGATTTAGATTAATAATGATATACAGATATGAATTTTAAGTTAATGAGAATTTAAGAGTATTATTGTCCTTTTAAGTTAATAAAATATTATATTATGATTAAAAAAAAGCGAGATTCAATGTTGAAATGGCCAAGTTTTAAATGTTAGAGTTAGATTACACAATAAGAATAACAGTCCGGGTTAAATTGCGCTAATTAGTCATTTCAAATTGAGAAGAATAAAATAAAATAATGAAAAACAAAATGTGACATCAACCATGATGTCAGTAGTTTAAGAGGGAAAGCTAAAGGGTTTTTTTCACATTTTGTCCCCATTCTTTACACTTTCACACAATCTTGTCCCCATTCTTTTTTTCTGCCCTCCTAGATCCCCAACCTTTAGTGAAATCTCCACATTCATCCCTTCTCACGTTTTCCGTCCAAACTTCCGTTAAATTCAAGGGCAATATAGGTAATTCAACTAAAAAAGATAGGGTTAATTTCACTTTACGTCATCAACTTTTTGACTTTTACACAATTTTATCCTCATTCTTTATTTCTTCTTACCTCGTTAGTCCCCAACCTTCATTAAAATCTCCCCTTACCTCCCCTCAACTTGTTTGCTTCCGTCATCTCCACTGTAAAATTTGATTATACGATGTTGTTTCTTTTTTTAATAAGTGAATATTATGTTTTTTCTTGATTACACAAAATGATATGGGAAATTTTGGTCGAAAGATTGAAGAAAGATGGTGATTTCTTGATCGAAAGGGAAAATTTGGTCGAAGGGTTGCATTTGTTGCTACAGTAGTTTCTAATTCACTATTAATTGCTTTGAATAGGGAGGTGTTCTAACGATAAACCCAAGATCTTTTGTGGTGCCTTCCTTTAGTACAGGCATAAGATTTCCACCTATGAATGAACCATAGAAAGTGCTGCTGGTTCATTTGGTGATTGTACCTTGACAAATAATTTTTTTCGAAAGCGTTTATTTAAGGTCTGATTTTCATTGTAAGGATTGATTTTGTCGGTTACGTTGTTAGTTGTGGTCAACAGTTGGACTTTGTTTAGGGGACTCATTTTGTTGATGAATAATTGTTGAGACAAGAAAGCACAAAATGAGCCCCCAGAAAAAAAATCCAACCGTCGGCCACAACTAACAGCATAACCAACAAAATTAACACACACAGTGACAACCAGACCTTAAATAAATACTATCGAAAAAAATTACTCGTCAAGGAACAATCACCAGATGAACTAGTATCACTTCCTATAGTTCGTTCGTGGGTGGAAATCCTATGCCTACACTAGAGGAAGACACCACAGAGGATTTTAGATTTGTCGTTAGAACATCTTCTTGTTCAGAGCAATTAATAGTAAATTTGAAACTACTGTAGCAATAAATGCAACTCTTTTACCAAATTTTCTCTTTCAATTGAGAAATCACCTTCTTTCTTCAATCTTTCGACTAAAATTTCTCATACCATTTTGTGTAACCAAGAAAAAACATCGTATTCACTTATTAAAAAAAGAAACAACATCGTATAATCAATTTCTACAGCAGAGATGACGGAAGCAAATGAGTTGAGGGGAGGTAAGGGGAGATTTTAATGAAGGTTGGAAACTTATGAAGTGAGAAGGAATAAAGAATGAGGATAAAATTGTGTAAAAGTCAAAAGGTTGGGAACGTAAAGTGAAATTAACCCTATCTTTTTAGTTGAATTGCCTATATTGCCCTTGAATTTAACGGCAATTTGGACGGCAAACGTGAGAAGGGATGAATGTGGAGATTTCACTAAAAGTTGGGGATCTAGGAGGGGAGAAAAAAAAGGATGGGGATAAGATTGTGTATAAGTGAAAAAGATGGGGACGAAAGGTGAAAAAAACCCAAAACTAAATAGTTGTGTAAAATTAAAATCTAACTTCAAACATGCTAGATAATCATCGGTGATAATCATTATTAAGAAGGAAGTGGACTTCCTTATCAAAAAATAAAAAAATAAAAAAAAATGAAGGAAGTGGACTTTTCAAGTCCACGTGTCAAAATATGACGGATGAATAGGGTTCAAAAGTCCACAAAAAAGAAAAATCTATTTCTACTTAAAAGTTTTACTTAAATTTTTACATACATGCATGTGGCTATGTAATAGCCTTTGATTTAATTGTGATATGATGAGGAGAAAAATAAGATCGTGCCGAGTGTTTAGTGTGTAAAAATTTAAGTAAACACATATTTACGAATAGAATAACTCAAACAAAAACGTATACAGTGCAAGTGTGTTTCTACTTACTTTCGGGCGGCCCAGAACGTTAGGATTGATCAGGCCCATTTAAGCCTTTGACGGATTTCAATTTTCAAGCTCACATTTCTTTTTCTAGAAAAAATTTCAAAAACATTTCAGAAATTTTGTTGAAAAATATTTGGGAAGTTTTTCTTTCCTATTAAAAATTGAAACAGAAGCATTGATAATATTGAGTTGTAGAGAAATGCGTAACTTTATGAATACATATTGAATTGATAAAATATATATGAAGATAAAAATAACTATTTGCTCTTTTGAAATCAAAAAGAAAAATATTGTAAGAAAGATTCTAGTTTATTCCGTCTAATTTTAACAACGAACACTTGTTTGGTAATTTAGCCCCATACGATGCAACCCAACAAAGGGATCAAAGTCAAAATTTATGATTTTTAATTTGGTTTTGAAATAAAATTGGAGTTTATCTACAATTCTAAATGCAAATTCTTTATACTTACAAGCAAATGAATAAGCACTCAATGATTAGCTTTTTAATGGTTTTAGAAATGAATTAGACTATAAAATACAAGGTATTCCTACAAGTTTGATAGAATTTAATATTTTTTCTTTTTAGTTTTACTTCCTTACTAATAGACGGTATACTTATTGTGCAATTGGCCTAACATGTAACAATATTAGGACATGTAGGCTATGGTCTATGACAACAAAGGATGGTGGCTTTTTTATTGGTCCTCTTAAGCGGAGGTCACTTGGATGTCACAATAACAAATTATATATATATATATTATTTAGTTCAACACAATAACATTTTGTTTTGGTGAATTCTATGGAGACGGAGCCGAATTAGCAAGTATAAAATAGTTTTATAATGTTGTGGTTTTTAATTGAGAGTCTACTTCGTTCCATAGAAAAAATGATATTGTTTAGAACTAAGGAAAAAAATTGTATGAATTTAACAAATTCTAGAAGAAAACTACTAAGGATCAATTTGCTCTGGAAATGAAACTTGAAAACTCGAATGGTAACAGATGAAGAAGTTGGGGGGAAACCCAAATAAACATTTGTCAAACACGATTTCAGTTACGTTTACTTCCGTTTCGGCGCTGCGAACACGAGTGTGTAAGAGTCGCAGCACCTGCACCTTTCGACGTACTCCGAAAATAGTACTTTCAACTCTCTCTCCCTGTCCCATACCTTAAAAATCCCAGCTTGCCCTCCCAGAAACAGCAGTATAAGGTACAGCTTTTCAATTTTCTCAAAGTTAACTATATGGATTTTCAAGATTGTAACCCCGATATGGATGCTTTGCTACTTTCTTGATTATTTGTATATGCATATGGTAGTTTTGTGAACTTTGATTCACTGAGGGTTTATCATAATTGGTTCAGATTTTTGTCAAGATAAGCCTTTTTCATTTTCATTTTTCAAAGTTCAAATCTTGATTCCGATTTTGTGACCATGGATGATGAGCACGGAGATATGGGTCCTGCGACTAGTGGTGTTTCAGAGCCTACTGTGAGGGATACTGTGAAAAATGAAACCCTAACAGAGAATCTGGAATGTGAAAATCAAATTGATGGGTCTTTTAGCGAGGAAGATGGAGGAGAGGTAATGGTGGAAGTTGTGGGGTCTGATGTGTTTGTTGATGGAATTAGTGATCTCAAAGACGGTGATTTAGGGTCAGGGGAAGTTGGAGAGTTGAGGGATGGGACGGTAGATGATGGAAATGAAGCTGGAATGCAAGATTTCCAAGAGTTTAAGGATGCTTCAACTCAAGGGGCTGAAGATAAGGTCCAGGATGGCGAGGGAGCTGAAAATAAGAATGAGGAAAGTCAGGGAGCAGAAACTACGGTTAAGCAAAGTGAGGGAGAAGGGTCGGCATTGAGTGGACCAAGGCACATTGCAGAAACAGTTGAAGTTAGCTTTAGTGAGTCAGTTGGTGGAACCCGTGCCATTTCTGTTTCAGGTTCACAAGGAGATGATGATGCGTGGAGTCCTGTGAATGAAGTTCTTATGGAGAATGCTGCCATTGGGGTCAGAGAAGAGGTTAGTAAAGACGAAGCATCTGATAAAAATATTGCAAACAATGCAACCCGCGAACTTTTGGACCATCCTGTAGAAGTTCCTGTTGGAAAGGAAGATGTTTCCGCACCCAAAGGAGGTATGTTGCGCTCGGGTGATAATGTTCCAAATGATGATACATTGCCTATCGCTTCTGTAAGCTTTCAAGAGACGATCAATGCAGCGTCTGTCGGTGAAGATTTACGGCTTGAATTTCTTCCCCAGGACCCAAATCTTGAAGTTCCAAGTAAAGATGACGGGAATTTTAAGAGCCTTGGAGACGGTGGTACAGTTCACGCTAGTTCAGAGCACCTGATTGAAAATATCCAGATGGAATCAAGTTGCAAAGTATCAGCTTCAGATCATGGAGCTCAAGTTGTGGGTGAAGATGTTTTGTCCCCAGAGAAATGTGTTGGTGGTGCTGTTATTGACAGGTTAGGTTATGTGGAAGATCAAAAGTTAAGGTCCACTACCATTGCTGGAAGCATTAAGAATGGAGATTCTTTTGAAGAGAGCAGGGACTTGGTTCATAAACCTGACGTCGCAGTCTCAGATATTAAGGATGAGAATCCAGATTGGTTGAAAGATCTTGATAGCATAAACTCGGGAATATCAAAGGAAAATACCAGTACTCAGCTTGCTGGTACGGAATTTATTCATGGACAATCTTTTGTTAGTGAGAAAGCCAAAGGGGAAATTATGAACATGGACGTCAAGAGGGCACTGGATGTCAAAGTCGAAGGATCAGGTAACCAGCAAGATATGGCTTGCCCAACCAATGACAAAATCCTGGAGAATGACCGGAACTTTGAAAAGGATACCGTACATGGACACAAAGAACCCAGCAATGAGCCAACAGAGTCTGTTAATGGACATGATAATACTGTCATGAATGAAGACAAGCTCGTCAAGGTTAAATGTCTATCTGGTACAGTGGATAGTCAGGTTACCTCGACGGGAGTTAAGGTAAATGACTTAAATACAACAGACTTGACTCTCCCAGGAGATCCAGAATTGCTACATATGTATTCAGATATGCATACAGACCCGCATCTGGTTACTACGACAGAAGACGAAGTGATAAATCAAGGGAAAGTTGCAAACTCTGCGGAAGAAGTCTTGGGTAGAGATGCACTCATCCAAGAAGACGAGAAGGAGATGGTTAGTGAAGTTGCATTGCAATCTTTATACGAATGTCCAGGTTCTGTTAAAATTCTCACATCCAGTACTCCTGATGAGGATATGCATCTTTCTGCCGAAGGAGAAGAGTCACAGACAGAGATTACTTGTGGGCAAATGGTGGAAAATGATCCTATGGTGAATGATTCTGCTGCTGGTGTTGAAGTTGGGGTCAGCGATTTTGTTGAAGAGAGCAGGCCAATTCAAGATGAGAAACAAGAGATGACTGTGCAGATGACTGAACAATTTACCAGTGGGCTTGATAATGATGAGATCATGAATGTTGCAATCGATAATGTTACATCAGATGGAGCTAGTGCAGAAGCTGTTTCTCAGGATGCTATTATGACTGGACTAAAAGCTGCTGGTCCTGCCCCATTCTGTGGCCAGAGTAATTCTGGCTGCCTCTTGCCAGGGGCGAATGAGAAGTCAGAAATTCCTACAGCTACTGATAACATTTCTCTGGTAGATGGAAATCTGACTGAGGCGGTACACGTGTCTTATATGGTTTCAAATGACAGGGTCAACCAGGCTATTGAAGCAGAAAATGGATCCAGCAATTTAACCGGTGATGATATTGTAGAGTTTCATGTTTCTGAACCAGAATTTGCGGATGAGCAGCAGGAAAGAGAAGACAACGAATATCATGAAGTGGAGGAAGTTGATTATGAGGAGCCGATAATAGAAACTGGAGAACATTCTTCTGAGACTGACCAATCAAAGATATTGGATGAGGAATTGTTGTCACCTGTAAGCTCGAATCGACCTCGTTATCAATGGCTTCCAGAAAATGAAGGCCAACTTTCTGTATCTGATTTAGTCTGGGGTAAAGTTAGAAGCCATCCCTGGTGGCCTGGACAGATTTTTGATCCTGCTGATGCTTCAGAGAAGGCAATGAAATATTACAAGAAAGACTGTTTTCTGGTAGCTTATTTTGGAGATCGAACTTTTGCCTGGAATGATATATCGGTGTTAAAGCCTTTTAGGTCTCATTTTTCCCTGATTGAGAAGCAGACTAATTCAGAAGCATTTCAGAATGCGGTTGACTGTGCTTTGCAAGAGTTTTCTAGAAGGCTAGAGTTTGGTCTAGCCTGTCCTTGCTTACCAAAGGAAGCTCATGACATGATTAACGTTCAGATTATAGAGAATACAGGTATACGTGAAGAATCAAGTAGAAGATATGGTGTTGATCGATCTACAAAAGCGAATTCCTTTGAACCTGCCAAACTTTTGGACTTTGTGAGAGAATTGGCACCAACTGCATCTCATGGAGCAGATCGACTGGATCTGGTGATTGTTCAAGCTCAATTGCTGGCCTATCGTCATTTTAAGGGTCATCGTACTCAGACTGAAATTGTGTTCTCTGAGGAGTTGTTCGAAAATGATGCAAAAACCCAACCAAGTGATGTAATGGATGATTCATTGGGCAAGGCTGCTTCTTATAAACGGAAAGACACTCCAATGGACAGCTTGCAATCAAGGAAGAAGGAGAGAAGCTTCAGAGAAATAATGGGTGACATTCCATATTCCTTGGATGTTGAAGGTGAGTCGGACTTAAATGATTCCAGTATTTCAGTTACCTCACCTTCAAGCAGGAAAAGAAAAATGCCTGATTCTCTTGGTGAAATAATTCATTCTGGAAAAGTATCTGCTACACTATCTACAACACCTAAGCCTTCATTTAAAATTGGCGAATGCATCCGTAGAGTAGCGAGCCAATTGACTGGGCCCCTGTCATCAAGTTCGAAAGGCAACATCGAACAAACAAGCACTGACAGTGTGCCACAAATAAAAGAGAACCATGAAGAGGGAAGTACGGTTGTTCCTGCTGAACTTTCTTCTCTAGACGAGATGCTGTCACAACTTCAATTGGCAGCACAGGATCCAAAGAATGGTCATAGCTATTTAAAATCAAATGTTACTTTCTTCTCAGGTTTTAGATGTTTGATTGCTATGAATCGTCGAGTTAGAAAGAAAAAAGCTTCCGACGGTACCGGAGAATTTGAATTTGATGATGCAAATGACTCTTATTGGACAGACAGGATCGTCCAGAACTACTCCGGTGAGCAACTTTTGCAGGCTATGGAGAATGGGGAAGGACAACATCCGCCAGTACCCTATGATCCTGAAAAACATCAAAAGTCGGGTCGTAGGCCAAACTCTAGAAAGAGATATTCCCGGGGGAACAATGTAACAGCGCCAGAGGAATCAAATGACAATGTGAATAAGAAGAAGCAAGAATCGTTGCCCACAGAACTGGTATTGAACTTTGCAGAGAGGGATTCTCTTCCATCAGAAATGAACCTGAATAGAATCTTTAAGCGTTTTGGGCCATTGTTGGAATCTAAGACTGAAGTTGATCGAGATTCTGGTCGTGCCAAAGTTATCTTCAAGAGGGGTTCTGATGCAGAAGTCGCTTTCAGTAGTGCTGGAAAGTTCAATATTTTTGGTCCTGTGCTTGTTAATTACCAGCTCGTCCAATCGCCGGCTATCTCTGTACAGTCAATGCCAGTTGCAGTATATCAAGGCCAGGATGATGCAAATTGATGCTATAGCTCTGGGTTTTGGTAATTATCTGCACATGTACAACTTAACTTTCTGGAGAGTAAACTTTGTTTGCAATATATTGTTGAGTATGCTTTTGTGCCATTATGCTCTTGATTGAAGTTGGTCTCCTGAATGCTAAAAAAATGGAAAAAGAAAAAGAAAATTAATAGCCTTCTTTTTTGGGTGTTTGGATTATCTTGCATTTGAAAAGCTAATTTATTTACTTGTAAGTGAATTATTTTTGAATAAATTACGTTTTTGGTAATGAAAGCTGAAAATAAGTAAATTAGTTATGTTGGGTGGAAGGGAAGGTTTACTTTTCACTTGCAAGTAATAAAAAGTAATCCGACCATTTTTGGTAGCAAGTAATGGTAACCTTCCCCAGCTTAGCCAAACATGTGCTTTTGTTTTGTGCTTGATCAGCCCTGTCCAGAGTTTATTTGCCTCTTAATTCATTATTCTCTTGGTTATCTGTCTAACATTAGGTTTCTAATTTATCCGAGCTGATAACAAGGAGAATGTAACCTGAAAGATGAAGCTTCAGTGAAATGCATCTCAAAGTTGTCTGCTGACAAGGTAATGGGACTAAATTATTCTGGTTGTAAAAATAACTTCATTACCTTGTCTCAAGGGATCTTACTATGTTGTAGTTGAGCAAGATGCACTGTATGCGATTGACTTTGCTATGAAATCTGAAATGCTTCACTTTTGTTGTATCTGCCGGCTGGTAATAGTATCCTATAATGTTGGTTGTGCGGGATGGCTATTATAACTAAAACTTCATTGTTGTACGTATCAAGTGATGATTTCAATTCCTATAGTCAAATGATCTCAGTAATTGGACCTCGATGAAATCTTTTGCACACGTGATCTTTATATATTATTTCTATCTCCTGAACCTCTACTCCTTGGTGCCAAAATTTGGACTTTAATTGGTGTTAAGTTGTTCTTGGACAATTCCAATGTTTAATTTTAATCATTTAGTTGAATTTTGTTATCGGGACAAGCGAGGATAATATAAAAATCAGAGTGAAAACTAAATTCTTAACTCCACTTAGATTAGAGGACCTGTTTCAAAATACAAAATATGGTTTTTTTATTATTCTGATTTTTCTTCCCTGTTATGTTCATAAATCTTAGATGACAACATTCAATAGTAATATTTTATGCGTCCTGAGATTTATAGTTCTGCTATGTAATATAGGTTATTGTTTGGGCAGAGACAAAGGTTGTGCTGTGTGTTGGTGTGTTTCAATTTTTTTTTTTTTTTTTTGGTCCAATAGGGTTGTTGAGTATGGAACTCTTGGAGTACAGAATTTTGTTCCTAGATAAAAGGTGATTTTACTTTCATGTTCAAAATCAAGTTGGGTGGGAAGCCAGCATCCCTAAAATGAAGTGAATTATTATTCGTATCTGTACTAAAATTTTCTGTATCTGCATGTATCAAAATATTAGTTGAGAACAATCTATTTGTAAACATATGTGGATAGGAGTTGTCACATGATTCATTTCTCTAGATCTCTCTTTCATGAATTAGATGATATGAATGGAAACACGTTCACTTCTAATCTAGATGTTATACATACTTTCATGTTTTATGTAGTTTTGTGAGATGGCAAGGTTTGCTACATTCATAAGCCAATATCTTGATCCCCTGTTTTCTTAACCAGCCTCCTGCTACCTCTTGTTGTCCCCATGTTTCCGGTCTGCAACACTCCTTTTTGAATTTTGGGCGCATTAAGCGTTGAATTTTGGTACTGTGAACTCGGCCCCTCGCACAGCAATTGCCAAAATTTTACGGTAATATCATGGTCATTAATTGGATTACGTAATAAATTAATCCTTCAACTAAATTTTTTTCATCCGTACACTACATTAGCAGAGTTATAATGTACGTTTATATCAAAATTAACGTATGAGTGTAGGTATTATGTCATAAAATAAAATATAATATATCAGTTGTGTTGTAAAATTATGAATTGGTATGAGAATTATAATTCATTATGGGATATTTATAGTAAAATACTTGATTTCATAATTCTGGTATCTTCTAAACACGTCGTGTAAATTCACATGTCCAATCTATATAAAGTTATAATAATTAGAAGTCAAGTAATTAGGAATGATAATTTGAAACATCAACCTATAAACTTGTGGGGCAGGTATGATTGACCCGCCACGCTTAATCAGAGCAAAAAGACATGTATGAGGCAATATTGTCTACCCCACAGTAGGTCCAGGGTGGGTGCGGGTCCGGTTGTACCCGCCCCATAGACCCATGACCTAGCAAGCATTTTCTTTCTTTTTTTAATAAATTTAATTCTAAAAATGTGTATAAATGATTAGATATGGCAATTTGACCGATTGACCTATAAAATTGTGGCAATTTATTTTTATTTGTTGTTATATTATTTTTTTGAAATGATTTTTCTATCGAATTGAAATAATCATATTATTATATTAGTTAATATTGAGAACTTTAAAATTTTAAATAAAGGTTTTGATTTATTCTACGTTCATCAATTAAAAATGTGTTGCACATAATATTAATTGAAATAGAGAAAAATTCATGAGTCATTCCGTGGGTCATGGTGACGTTCCACCCCGCCCTATGACCCGATCCATCTTGACCCGTCTTATAAAATATTAGACAAAGACGTGTTATCGGATTTACATAACAAAAACAATAAATATATAATTTTGATACTATATTAATAGTTACCTTCTTATATACTCGATGAATGACTTACTATATTTCACTTTCAAACCATCTAACTTATTTCATATTATTAGTTAACAGTCTAATAATACGTATTTGGCATGTACATATCCGTATTCATTGGATACTTACTCAGATAAAAATTTTCATACTCATGACTCATGAGAAAGTACCCTAACGACGTACCTTTTTTATGAGCAAAATTCAAAATTAATAATTATAATTATAACTAAAATATTAAATAGGTATATATTTTTAAAGAAATGTAAGGGATCTTAGACTTTTAATATAAATAGAGACAATATATGTGCGACATCTTAAAAAAGTTCCTTTTGATAAGATCAGATAGCCAGAATGGAAGGAGTAATTATTTTGTGCAGTTCCTTTTCTTCTTGTGGATTTCATATCTTTTTGTTCGCAAAATTTTATCTAAAATTCATTATTATCTTCATCAAATTAAAATATCGATAAATTAGTATTCAAATGGTACATTGCACGGCGAGATAAATTCTCAATATTTCATTTAAAAAAATTCATTACATAAATTACAAAAAAATAAATAATCACAATGTAATAGTTAAATCAAATGAAATAACAACATGAATTCAGTCGATATTTTGAACGCTTCGCATCTATAGAGAAAAATACTAAGAAAATAATTTTTTTCATCATCTATAATCTTATCGTTACAACATAATGATATAGAAATAAAGATTAAAAAAATAGTTACAAAGATTTTCAAGTCAAATCATAGATTTCAAGAAAATAAAATTGATCTCATAGATTTCAAGAAAATAAAATTTAGTCATAAATTATTATGATAGAATTATATTATGTGTGTCTTTAGTTGTTGGTGCGATTCAAATAAATCGATTTTTATTGTACAAAAAAAGAAAATAAATCAGTTGATTTGCTATAAGTTATTATGATCTGAGTTTCCATTTATAATATAAGCTATTTCGAAACAAATTTTGATTTCCATATTATCAAGAACTCTGAAAATAAAATTTTGAAAATCAAACAAAGATAAATAATAAATAAATAAAGAAATAAATAAATAGAGATAATACCAGACAATTAGTTTAGAATGCCTTCATTTTTAAATAATTCAGTAGCAGAAAGAATAATTCTTAAAAAAATATTAATCTATAAAAAATTGAACAGTTACTCGCCGTCAAATTTATATCGGTAGCGGATAATAAAAATTTATAAAAACTCATAATTATTTATAAATGCTGACAAAAAAAAAAGGAATGAGCAAACTAAAATAAAAAAGGAATATAAAAAACTAATAGACTAATATAAATTATTGAAAACTCGTAATGAATATCTAAATAAGAAAAGTTTAATTTTTAAAACTCGAAAATGAGGCTTATAAGTTTTTCAATTTTTTTAAATTTCGTTTTAATGAAGGAGTTTCTTTTTTTGTATTATCTAGGTTTGTGAGTTAACTTTGCGTTGACAAAATTTGTATATTGATAAAATTACACTAACTCCAAATTGTTCTATATTTAGAAGATTTTCATTAAGAAACCCGATCATGGAGATCCAGACGTGTGCTCTTCCGATCTGTTATAATTTCTCTAACAGAAAAATAGATTTTTTTTTATTTACAGATCTAGAGTTTTATACATGACAAGTAGCAACGTAAAATTTTTATATTCAATAATTTAAAAAAGTTTATTCAATTGAAACAACAGTAAAAAATAATACTTAAAACATAATGCCACGTGCCCTATAACATCTGCGTCACGATACACATATATGTAATCATTACATCTGTACAATACATAAAAGTATTACATAAAGTGTCACGATTTCAAGAAAATTTAATTGCAATTTACGACTGTAAATAATAATAAATAATAATATATATTGTAGATCGGAAGAGCACAGTAATATTTTTTGAGGTTTGTTTCTATAGATTCAAGGATTCTAAGAACGGAAAATTTCAAAATAATATAAAGATAAAATTTTGTGACTTTAGAAGGGGAGGACTTATGGAATGAATTTTGAAAAATTTTGCAATATCATGATGATGTCAACAAAATTATGGGCGGAAAAATTACAATTGAGAATCCGAATCTAATTAAAAACTCTTGTATTATATATTATATCAACAAAATTATGGGCGTGAAAATTGTAATTGAGAATCTGAATCTAATTAAAAACTCTTGTATTATATATTATATTATATTATATTATATTATATTATATTATATTATATTATATTATATTATATTATATTATATTATATTATATTATGATTAAGGCTTTCACGTAATTTTCTAAATTCAATAAGTTTGGCAGTATGTGATTTTCCTTAAGCGGCGGTAACCTCTTGTCCATAAGCTAATCGGACGTAACACATGGCCGATTAAGCTCTCTGTGGGCTGTGTTCTTTGGTCCATTATTCTTGTAATGGGGTGTAGGCTGTAGCCCACTAAGTTTATTAGGCTGAAACTTTAGATTCATTAAACGTCTATATGGATCTTATTTAGGGTGTGTGTGTGATTTTGATTTGAGGAGATTAAAGATTCTATCCCCTTTTTTTTCGAATCATTTCTTTTTTACACCTTGATATCAAACTATTTTCAATTATACCTTATTACATTATTTTTATACCATTACATATTTTATTTTAATAAATTATTTTTATTTTATTTTCTCATCCTATTGTTTAATAAATCATTGTAATTAATTTTAATATTAATTTATTTCTTTATATCCTAGATTATATATAAGTGTGTGTATACATACATATACACACACACACACATAAAACCCTATATATAAAAACACCATAAACCCCCCACCCCGCCACCGCCACTGCCATCGCCACCGCCACCGTTGTCGTTGCCATCGTAGTGCCCCATCACCACAACTCGCCATCACCGCCCATCTCACTGCCTGCCGTTCCTACCACCTGCTGCTGCTGGTTGTGGTGTAAATAACTCTATATTATATATACATATATGTAAACAATATCTCAAACACCACAACCCCGCCGCAGCCGCTGCGCCACCTGCAGTGCCCCATGC
>CAVNYN010226056.1:0-46364 GCA_963692815.1 Nyctanthes arbor-tristis | reverse complement strand
TGTGCTCTTCCGATCTCGTCGACGAGGAGTGAAGTGATGAGAGATGGCGGCACCAGAGAGAGGCTGTGGCCGCTGGGTGGAGTTTGGAGAGTGCCATATGAGTAGGAATGGCAATGGGACGGGTATTACCCGATACCCAATAGTACCCGCCCCGTTAAGTATCGGGGCGGGTACGGGGCGAAAAATTTCGCCCCGAAATCTTATCGGGGCGGGGACGGGTTTTGGCTGCCCCGCCCCGCCCCTCCCCGATACCCGGTTTTTTTTTTTTTTTTTGAAAAAATATTTTGTTCTCTATGAAATTTCAAAGTTAGATACTAAAGATGAAATTGACATGATATTTAGGATGACTTTTCATATAATTTTAATTCTATTTTTTTCTATATATTTTTTAATTATTTTTTAACGGGGCGGGTAACGGATATTTTTTTTGTACCCGCCCCGAATCACTCCCGCCCCGTACCCGCCCTGTACCCGATTGAATCGGGTACGGGGCGGGGGATTTCTTAACGGGGCGGGGACGGGGGGAAGATATACCCACCCCGAACCCGCCCCATTGTCATTCCTACATATGAGGAAGTAGAGTAACCCTATTTTTAGATGCAATTTGATTCCCCATGTTTTTTGGTTCCCCCCACCCCCAACCACCGGGGGATATAGCAACCACAACTTGGACGTACGAACGCGTCCCGGTCGCTACTATAAGTCCACCTACCTATAATGGCGGCAGCTACATGTTGCCTCTATTTAGTTAGATATCCCAGGAGCGACTTACTGGTCGCCCCAATTATGTCGCCTCAACAGGCCCCACTTCTTGTAGTGATAATAGATAGTACATTAATCATCCTTGTACAGTAATTGAAACATATGTTAAACAAATAAGATGTCAAAAAATATAAACATTTGATCATATATAATCACGATTATGATATGTATACAAATAATTTTAAGAACAACATACACAACAGAATGAAGTAATTCAAATTATGAAATACTTCCTTATAGACAACATTACATATTGCAAACAGAAACCCTAATTGATTATGTCAAGATGCTGGATGCACTCAAATCAAAGTATGTAAATATTTAAACAAAAAATCCCCCAAAAAATCAAATACAGTACCCAATCATTTAAGGAGGGATACAAATTAGATAATAGGATAATATCAAGAATTTTCAAGGGAAAGTAGATCGGATTAGAATTTTTTGCTGAGAAAAACCGATCTTCGATGAGAGAGGAGGAGACTACGTAGTAATCCCCAAGAATGGATTGGATACGAACGATAAGAGCAAATAAAAAATGAAAGAAAAAAGGATAGAAATCAAACTTTACACCCACGTGAATAAGAAAATGACCGAAATGTCCTAACTAAGTGCAATTTAGAAGGGAAAATTGATGGCAAAAATTACTGCAGCACTTTTTATTTAATTAATATATAGATTAAGAGGGAACAAAAAAGTTTGGCCCCTAAAAACTAGTTTGAACTATATTTCCCCGCCAATTTCTAGTGTAACATATCAGGTTTCGAGTACGGAGACTGACTTCCAATAAAAAGTTGCCAACTCACTTGTTTACCTTCACTTAACAAATTGATTTGATGGCAATGGAAACCTTTATTCCACTAGTTAGACCTTTCATTGATATTGATTCTCTATTCCTAACTGCTGTGACACGTAAAATACCAAAAGACAGTCAAAATTTTGGAAAGAATATATAAATATATGATACATAAATGGGAGAAAATCCGGATCAAACCCATATTTTTCTTACTTAACCTTAGGTTAATTTACTTCGATGAATGAAAGGAAGAAAATTTCCCGAACCCTTGTTATTTTATTTGAGTTTAGGTTTTATTCTGAGAATTAAATGCTTCCATTTTTAAACTCAAGAATCTTTTTATGTAGTACTAATGGTACTGAGTGAAAATTTTCAAAAACTTCTCGAAAGTTTTGTTAAAAAACTTTCTGCCCATGTGGCGTATATAGATATATGCAACTTGTATTTTAAATCAAAGTCATGTGTATTTCACATTTACATGTCATGTATCCATGTGTACTACGTGGGCAGAAAGTGTTTTTTTAACAAAAATTTCAAGAAGTTTTTGAAAGAGACTATAAGACTGAGCACGAGTTTAAGTGGCAACATATATGATTAAAGTTAAAAGGTATGTACTTATGATTCACTTAATTTAACTTATAATTTAATGACATATGAATTGGTGTTGAGCACTAATAATGCTATATAACATTGCTTTTACGTAAAACTGTGATAAAGAGCAAAAAGTGATTATGTTGCTTGCAAAATTAAGCAATGAGAGAAATATGATCCAAATGTAGGGGTGTGAAATACATTTTTTTTCTTTTTGTTTGGTTTAATTTTGTAATTGTCTTTACAAAATTGTATTATTATAAGCCTGTTCACGTTAAATTTAGTTGATCTCATGCATGAAAAAGAGAGAAATAAGTTAAGAATTTTTATTTAACACGTGTGATGGTTTGTATTATTCTAAGATATAAGAGGCTTCATGAGTCAGATTCCGTTATGCAAATACTAGCTTATGTGGCACATCTTCCTATACTCATTTTCTTTACATGACAGAGACTCGCATGCAGGTCTTCTTTTACACAAAATCTCACGTATAAATTCTTGTATAAAAAAGAGTCCCACCATATATAAATAATAATTCAGATAATCGTATATAAAATATGATAAATTCATCGTCTCATCATTAAATTATTTTTCGTCAACCATACAATACACACAGTGGTAAGCTTATAAATTCACTCCTATTTTATAAAAAGTTATCTGAATGATTACTTACAAATAATATTTCTCAAAAAGAAGAGAGTCTATTAATGAAGACACCGACAGCCTGTTGACGATTTTCAATGGTTTCATCCCTTATTAATTATTATCAACACAGAATTGCTTTTTATTTTTTTATTTTTTATATAGCATGCCCCACAACGGGTCAGGGTACAAAGCTCGGGATATCCCGTTCGAGAAAAATTTTAAGATGTAATTGCTAAGGGCAACTATATAAGCATTCAACCATCCTTTAATGTATTTTCAAATAATACCATATTCATTCTTTGACAATCCATGTTTTTGTATTTGATATATAAATAAATATTCAGTCAGTACAACAATAAAGAATAATACTCCTCGGCAGAAAGCAGTTGACAAGGAGCCAAATACTTCATGGTACAAAGCTCGGGATATCCTGTTTGATAAAAATTTTATGATGTAATTGCTCATGAGAACTGTATAGGCATTCAACTATCCTTTCATATGTTTTCTAATAATACCAAATTCATTCTTTGAGAATCCATGTTTTCGTATCTAATATATAAATATATATTCAGTCAGTACAACAGTAAGGAACAATACGTCTTGGCAGAAAGAAGTTGAAGACAAGGAGCCAAATATTTCATGGTACAAAGCTCGGATTCTAAGCATCCAAAGTCTTCTTGACAGACGTCTCAAATGACAATTGATGAATTCATGTCAGCAACAATGCGGCAATATACATGATGATCGGCAGTGTTCTTAAAGCCGGGGATAAAATCTGAAAAGAATCTTAATACAGCAGCTAGATGCTGTGAATCATTGGAAGCATGTGCCGCTTCAAGGAACAGTGAGGGCCGGACAGTGTTGACCTGAAATCCAAACCAATTTTCTTGTTAGGATAAAAGAAAGTTGATCACGAAATAACCAGTACCGAAAACTACATTTTGCTATCATTCCCCCATTCAATTTCATCTCTTCTGCAACCTAAATTTGCACACTGATAGAGCCTAGCAATTACTGCAGGTTCAGAAACAGATCGAGCATTGAAGAAAACCCTCGTCTCTTCCGAAATGTAAATAATAAAAAAAACACAGAGAGAGAGAGAGAGAGAGAGGCATCAATCTTATACATATATTAGTTTAACAGATAATCATTATGTAATGTATAATAAAGACAGGTAAAATGTGATTTAAAAATTAAATCCATGTACCGTTTTAATCTTCAGCGAAATCTAAATGTACCAAAAATGTGTTGCTCTTGCATTTTTTTTTTTCCGAAATTTTTCTTTGATTAGTATGATTGTAATTTATTTTTCTTTAATTAAGAAAGAGTTAAATGTTTGGTTGTTAGGAGACAGTGCGATGTTAAATGTTTGGTTGTTAGGAGACTGCGATTTTGGAGCCAATTAATGTTCCCTGATATTAAGAAAAATGTGTGCACTTAATTTGTATATAAACTCAAACAAAGAATGAATGAAATGGACAGGAGTTAATTGTTCAAACTGCAGCGTTTGAACTTGGAAGTTCTTCTGTTTTCTCGAAAAACCAATAAAGGGGAGGTTTGGGTTTCCTTGAACTCATCCATCTTATTCTTTTATTTTATTCTATTCTTGTTTTTTTCGATATGAGCTATTGGTGTTCATGTCATAGCATTTGGTGTCAGAGCCGGTTACAAATTTGCGTGCAAATCATATCAATGGAGCAACAACTTGAGGACGCTGATTATTCTTTTGAAGAAAGAAGAGCAGGTTTTTTTTTCATGCCAATATCTTCAATGCATGATGTTGTAAATTATTCTTTCAAAGGAAAAAGGTCATTGGAAACCATTTCTGTCAATTCTGAAGACGAAGATTATTCTTTTCAAGAAAAAAGGCTGGCGGATGTGGCTGCCCAAATGCATTGGAAACCCCAAGAAAGGGGCATGGATACTTACATATCAATAGGGGAGCTTGAAGGACCTTAAAGCTTGTGCGGAGGCAAGCATGAATACAAACGGAAATGCACTATATAAGGTGTCCCCCCCTTTTTAAATTGAGTACTGATATTGGAAGTGAAAAATCATGTTGAATCTAGGAAGCTGCATATTCAAGAAGAGTTCAAGGACACTTCATTTCTAATCTTTAGTTGGAAACAAAGAAGATGTATTGTTGAAGAAAAAAATTCACCACCATTAAGGACAACGTTCAACGTTGTTTTTCTTAAGTGGGAACTAATGTTAAGATTTTTATTTTTCTTTCATAACTGTAATTTATGTTTGCTTAATTTAGATAGGAAGAGTCAAATGTTTAGTTTGGTTGTTAGGGGATAGAGGGATAATGGAGCCAATTAATGTCCCTTGATGTTAGGAAAATGTGTTCCCTTATGCTGTATTAAACTCGAACAGTAAATGAATTAAAGGGCCATAGATTAACTATAAAAACTACAATGTTTGAAGTTGGGAGTTTGTTGGCTTTCTCGAAAAACCAATACTCGATTGGGAGAGATGGGTTTCCTCGAAATAACTCATCTTTCTCTTATTTTATAGTTGTTTTTCCGTACAAACTATTGGTCTTCGTATCAAAATGAGTGGTTATGAAAGAGAGAATGTTTTGCTAAGCTTTAAAAGCAAATACAACATTAGGATTTCTGGAGCAAGAAAGCTACTTCTGAAAGTAATTATGTCCTTGCCGTCAAAATAAATAACTATTCGTTTCTAATTTTGATCAATAAAAATTTACTTATCCTAAAACTATTTTATGTAAACATTTTAAACTTAGCTGAGTATTCAACACCTGTTTTTGACACAAAATAAGTAAATACATTAACCCATTTGGATAACCTTAGTACGTTATCTAGTTCTCCCCCAACACTGCCACAATCAAGTATTAAGGAGTATATAAAGCAGCTGACCATAAGGATAGAAAAAATTTACATTAACAATAAAACTGTTGGGCATTATAAAAAATTACCTTGTTCTTCCGAGCATAACGCAAAGCTTCAAGATAATATCCATCTTGGACAAGTAGTAATACATAGTCATGATGCAATGAGAGCTCTCTTAGCATATCCAGCCCCAATTTTCGTGTTTGAACATTCTGACGGCCTGACTCTAGGAGTTGTAATGCTACTTCTTTTGAAGGTTCAATAATCTGCAGCACAACACATCAAAATTTCAGTGAATCTTGATTGAAATCCTATTGTAGACATGGCAGATTTTATTTAACTTTTTGAACACAGATAAATGTGACCTTGTTTGTGACAGACAATCCAAGTTCCTCGTAACGTTCATCCCGAGCTAGTAGTTGAACCGTCAAGACATAAATATTTGGATCCACCTTCAATTTTTCCAAGCTAGCACTGCATCAATGAAGATAAAGAAAACAAATATGTAAGACCATGGAAACTTAAAATTTCAGCTGATAAATGGACATGAAAATTAAAACACGAACAGAGATTGTGTTAATCTTACTTAAAATGATGATAACAATCAAGTCATGACTCATGACTTATCTTAACCTCTTCCCCAAAAGCCAAGACAAATAATATCAGAGCAGAGTTAAAAAAAAAAAAAAAAAAAAGAAGAAAAATTTCTGAGGGAATGTTGACATAAAACGGCTTCACTACAGCCACCACAGAATATGGAAAACAATTTAAACAGGGAAAAGATGCAGCATACATTAATAATGTTATATCCTCAAAAGAATACAAATTATAAATTGATTCTCTTTTCATTTTCCATTTTTTCCCTAGGACTTCTAAACAAATACCTGCGAAGGAACTCAACTATGATAGAAACCAAGTAAAATGCATCTCCTGCCATCTCTTCCTCAACAGCTGCAAACACATGTCTGTATAAATCTGCTGGTGAAATTGCAGCTGAATTCACTTGGAGATCCTTCTGCTCGGAAGCATTAGCATTTAACGTTTTGTTACCAGGTCCATGAATTTGAGAGTGTACAACTGATGCATCAACTTGAGCACCAGATGCTTCAGGCTCTACTATGTATCCTTCCTCAGTTATACCACTCAATGAAAGATTATGAGAAGAGCTCACACTTCTATTTGAGCCTGAAGCTGATAGTGTAGATCTGTTTGAAAAGTCATTCTCAAGACCACGAGCGGGTTCCTGTTTGATTCCTGATGCATCTACTCCACTGTCCTCATCAACTGTATTTGAGCTATTTAAATCGGAAACATTGGATGGTGAAGTCTCTTCCACACTTGTTCTCTTCTGATATGAGTAGGTTGTAATCAGAACATCTATTGCCTTGGCAACCAAGGGGAGAGATTTGCGTTCTAAAATAACAGTGCGAGCAATTGCCAAGCACAATTCTTTAGCCTGAAGCAGCAAAAACAGAACATTAAGTCATTAACATTCGGAAAACCAGATGCAAGCTAAATGCATTTTTGAAGAAAAATCATGTGGTTACAGAAAAATTTTTTTCAGTACACAATTAGATTACATGATCACTTGCTCCATTCATCGTGCTCAAAATCGTTACATACAAAAGCTACTTCACCTAATGGCTTCATTACACACAACAAAAAAGCTTCCTCCAGGGCTTCTCCAAAGATGGGTCATGTACATGAACACATTCAAAATGAACAAGCAAGCAGCTGTAAAAAGATCTTGAATGGATTCAATGACTATGCTACCTTATTTGCTTCCAACTTCCTTCTTTGCAAGAATCCTAGGATTGATGGCGTGTCAGAGCTACTGGCAGAAATAGCCTGCAAAAAATAGGCCCATCCACAGCAAGAATAACAGAGATAGTAAGAAAACAAAATCACATGCAGAACACAATCACATGCAAGAACTTGCCTCCAGATCCAAATGGATTTTCCACAACAGATTTTCCACGACAGCCCATTAGAAACATCACATATAAGATCAGGGACAAGAAATGACCAGTCATCGCCATAGATATTTATTTCAGTATCGCTGAACTCTTTTGACTCAGCAGAGCTAGAATTTTTGCTAGCTGATTGAGAAGAAACAATATTAGCTCTAGGGGAACCTCTCAGCAATAGAGGAAGTGGTGCAGAAATAGGTGTTCGTAATTCCGCAAACAGATCATATATAATGACAACCTTCGCGTCCACTTGATGAACAAGCAAAATGTTATCAATCACACTAAGAGCAATCCTCTTAGAATAAATTGGCAAAGAACCCTGAAATTCCAGAAAGATATTTATTACATAAAATGGAGAAGATGAAGAAAAGGCATTAAGGAGAAACTGTCAAGTCTATAGATCTTCTGAGATCCACCAATGCAAACACATTGATGCTAGATATAACGAACTCCGAAACAAAAACTAATAACTTCATTGATTCTATATGTAGGGATTTAAAACATTATCCATATCCCGCCTAAGGGCAAGCTGCTAGGAAGAAGTACAACAAATAAGTTGTATTTAAAAAAAAGTACAACAAATAAGAGTTTCTAAAACTAGGTTATTACGAGATCGAAAGCCAGAAATAACAAAGAGTAGTGCTATTTATCACCACTCATGATGATCACCATGTTTAGGTGGCATAAAATTACAAGTCCACCTTAAATGCATCACATGACCCTACATTTTATTTGACTAATCATTTAATGCCATTGCCCTGACACTTAGGATGGTGATCATCACTGGTGGTGATGAATAGCATTATTCAATGACAAAAGTACAAATATATGGAAAATCTTCTATTGGCTAACACTATATCTTTGGAAAGAAAGAATCATATGAGTATCAGTTCTTGCTCAAACTTTGTATTAATTAACGCAAATCAAGTCTAAGGCGCTTTCCAGATCATTAAGTGGTAAAAGAATATTTAGCTTGCCACGGAACAGGACGTTTCACGAGAAGTTACCTGTTGTACAACAGCATCTCTATAAAACCTATGTAAGTGAAGTAGCATTGCCACTTTATCAAATTGCAAGCAATAAATTCTACCATACCTGTGAATTAACATTAACATGAGATAATGACTATAAAGCAACCTTAAAATCTAAAAAAATCAAACAATACAAAAGTTAATATGAAAAAAGAACTTACACGGTGATTATATGGACATCTTCAGCAGCAAGGATAGGCTTATTGTCTGCCTCAGATTTTGCCATTGTCATCTCAAACCTTGGCAGGCGGATTATCCCAGCAGATGAAAGCTAAACAAAAAGAACAGGATGAGTCACAAATCATGCCCATGACAAAATCAATTTGCAAAGTTACGTAAGTCATCTCTAGTCTATAGAGTACTCAGGAAGGTATATGCCTAAATTATAAATAGATGGAAATTAGTAATGGATAAGTATGAGTACTTGTGGCTTCTATAAAATGTGTGGTTACTAAGTTTGACGCTGTTTTTATAATATAATAATTGCCAAACACTGATTAAACTCCTTATGGCTAAGTTAAGAGAACATTAGCCAACTTTTCTGATGAAACAATAGCAATTTACTAAATATTTTATGGCAAAGGTCAGAACGGAAGCAGCATTCCGGATGAAACACTAGCAAATTGATTTTCTAGAATTATAAATGGAAGCTGAGAAAAAACAGTTTTTTTTATGTTTTGCCCTTCCCAGTTATAGACATATTCACTCATCAATTTTGAAGGGTTTCTTATGTTATTTCATAACATCAAAGTATGAACGCTTTAGGACAAACTCAAAGCCACCAGTAGTTTTCTATTTCTATTTAAAAATAGAAATACAATGAGTTAAAATGAGTGGAGAGAGAATTTTATAATATTTGTGGTCCCACAAAATGTGTGGAAATAATTAGCTCAATAAATTTCTATTTTTAAATAGAAATAGAAGATAACATGGGTTAATGCTAATGGTGTTCAACACATTACTAAGACTGCTATCGCCATCAATATGAGACCTATAAAGTAAAGTGCGTTTGACAATAAATAATTTGATTAATAGGCTTCTGTGGCACACTTTGTGGGTGAGCCAAGTAATCCTATTATAATCAAATTCAATTATAATTGGTTGCGAAACAGATCCATACTTGATTTATCCAAGGGCACAGGCAGAAACAGAAAAGTTGTCTCTTGAATTAGAAAGCGGCCAAACCTGATAACCTGTGAAACTCTTGCATTGCATGCCAGAAGCAAGAAGCACCAATCTGCTTTCATGGGTATAGATGTACCAACTAATGTTCAATTTCTTTGTCTCAACCAACTGGAGTGATTTTAAATCGGGATTGTAAGAGTAGAAGTCCAGACCACTGTATGCATACCAAACTTTAGAAAAATCAATACAATCATAAAACAACAAGACGTCTGAAAAGAAAAGTTCACAAATATGAGTGTTTACAAGAACTCTCTCCACGAGAGATAGATGTCCTGTCGGCGGATACTCCAGGTTTCTAAACTTCATCTACTACTATCCACTTGTGTTTATCACACGGGGTACCATACAAGCTTGTAATTGTTTTAGTTCTCTGCCACATATAACTTTCCTGGTGCTCTTTGACGAAGAAAGATTGCATTGTTAAATCATATAAGCAACTTCTACTAATGCACGGATGATTATACAGTTTTAAACTCTCGACCAAGTATTGACTATTTTATCTAAAAGCTTAAACTACTAGTAGTAAGGACGTGTTGCACGCCTTAAGTAAAAAGTGAATCATAATCTAATATTAAGAATAAATCAAGTACAGATTTATATGTTTAAGCATTAATTTGAATTTAAACACGCCCAACATACAAAATGATTAGCAAAATAATGTAACTTCTCAAGTTATAATTATAATAAACGATTTATTAGTTAGATTAAATTAATTTTTAATAAAAAAATAAATTCATAACCTCTGTGAAAGTTAAAAAGAACAGAAAAAGACTCAAAAGGTGAAAATTTAAAAGTCATTCATGAATTTGATTAAAAATATCAACTGTAATAAAAAAATTCATCAAATGTTAAATAGCGGTAGAATGTAAATTAGGAAATAAAAATAAGGGCAAAATGTGAACTCAAAAGTTTATCACTTAGGGTCCATTTGGTATCATTTATAATTAGATTGGTTTATAATATATTTTGAAATTTAAATTTTGAAGACGTGGCTTAATTTGATTGGTTAAATTTTGAAAAGTTATTTAATGTGTTTTGGGGGTGAGGTGTCAATGAGAGAATTTGACAAGTGTCTCAACAATTTAAAATTCAAAATGTGTTATAGACCATTTGGTTTATAATCAATGCCAAACGGACCCTTATTCCCCATTTTATAGATCGTAGATATATTAGAGAGGTGATCCTAATGTTGATTTACATTTGTCTTCATAACGCAACGTCATGTGCAAACCAAGTTCAGTTTTAAATCAAAAGCTACATGCATAATATTTATAAATGGGTATTGTGGAGGGTTTAACTCTAGTGTTTTGCCTAATTGTGATACCGTGTTAATCAACTTACATAAAAGCTTAAGCTATTAGAAAGAAGCCACATGTGCTAATTGAAATCTTATATATTCAACAACTTCCTTCTAAACCTTGTTTTAACTATATTCATTTGGACCGGTTTGAATAATATTTTAATTTTGATCTTTATGTCTAAAAGAGCTTTTTAAACTAAAGTGGTCCTCTAGAAGCATTTATGCTATCTCAAACATACCCCTTATGGAAATGATTTTCTCAAAATCAATTCTCACTCAAATTCATTTTCAACCACACATTTATCCATTAAAACAATCTTGCACATAAATTTGTAAGTTTTCCTTACTTTATAACCACACATTCTCTCAAAAAATCACTTTTCAAAAAATCAATTCTTCAAAAATCATTTTCCATACGAACCCTTAATGTAGGATGGCCCAAAATTCGATATGAACGTGACGTAAATTATTTTCAAATTTCATGCTTAAGTTTCACACATAAATCTAAAAAAGGGAAGAAAAGGAAACTATTGAATGGGATTTAAATACTTCTTTAAGTTAAAGGGCCAACGGATCATAAGAAAACTTTCAAGGAAATAAACATTGACTGCTTACCTAGTTTTAACAAATACAACATCACAGGTTGGACAATCCGTCCAAAAGAATCCCAGAATACTTTCTGATTCGGGCCTGCACTTCTGACTACAAGTATCTCCTGTTTGTTTGTTCCAGAACTGAATCTCATCATTAGATCGTTGGATGGCTAAGAGCTTTAAATCTAAAGAATATCGAATAGACAGCACAGGGCCTTCGGCTAGTGGATCAGAGGATGGAACAACATGAGGATTATATGGAGAAGTCTTCCATGAGAAAACCTATAAAGATGGGTACCACAGAGGTTATGTAAGTTGGGCTAGTGAAAACCTATATTTTCATATAGCCGACGGCTATTATTGTATCCATGCTGCTGTGTTAATTACCCGATCAGATGTAAGTCCAAGAAGTAGTTTGTTTCCATCATCATAGAAGAAGCTTCTCGTTCCAGCAAGAGTGCATCTTAAAGGGGGATACTGAATATAGACATGTGAGAGAGCACCAGATACACTAAAACTGGGATGGTTAGAAGAAGATGCTTTTCTAGACATGTCAAACTGTTCCAGTTCTTCAACTATGCAACTAATGTTTGGAAGAATATGTTAACACTAGCTGCAGTAACAATGAAGAGGGCAATAAAGATTGACACAAACTGCTAAATATGAGACTCTTAATACTCCTATAACTCTAGGAATCTAAACTTTACTAATGATGCCTGGACTACGTATTGCCAAATTGATATGTTCCTTGAACTCAAACCTTTCTCTGGACCTGCAGTGGAAATTTTGGGTAAAGAAAGATAAAAAGAATAATAATAATAATAATAATAATAATAATAATAATACAAAATTTAGGACGTGCATCCCATCATACCACATTCTGCATGCAATTTTTTAAGACAAGGAATTCTTTTAAGCACATGTCTCGTTCAATTTCTGGAACTCTTGCCGCAACACAGCTGCCATATTGTTTGGCCTGCCAAAAAAAATAAAAATAAAATAATAACAAATAGAAATTAGTAGTGGTATCCCCAAGCTAAAATTAGTAGTGGTATCCCCAAGCTAAAATTTTATAGACCATTCAGAAATCAACAAAGCTTATTTTTGTAAGAAAATGTAAAACTGGAATCAACAAAAGTCCACTAGTACATCTATAACATTTTTCTAAAACATGAAATCATAACATAATTTACTTAAAAGTCAAAAATGGATTATAAGCGAATGAAGTAACAAACAATTACCACTCTTTCCACCTACCTACCTTACATCGCAGCTATAAGACTATAACTCTGGGGGTGTGTGCAGGTGGGGGGTGTGTATTCGTGTCATCGTGTGCAAGTCAAAGGAAACATCTTTTTACTTATGAGGCATGTATGCAAAATACACGTGAACTCAGTATAGTTACAGGTGAGCTTAATGTTCAAATAGTTACACATGGACTCAGTATGAAGTGACATATATGAAACAAATAATGCTTGTTCTTTGGAGCTCTTTTAGAAGTGATCTTTTCCAAAGTAGATTCTTTGGGAGAATGTGTGGTGGCGATTTAGAGATAAATTATAGGGAAATGTGAAAGATAAATTTTTATGGAGAATATTCAGTTGGTATTAAAATTTGATCTGACCAGCTTTTAATTTTAAAAGAAGCTGCAAAGAACAAGCCCATAATGTGAAGTGACATAAAGTTCTATGAGACAAAACTCAAAGATCTAAATGACAAGTTATAAATGACTAAGCTATAGTGAGGATAAAGCATTTACAAGGTAGTGACATTCAATAAAAATAAAAAGCACTGCTTGATAAGAAGTATGCATCAGTTGTTAGAGGAAAGGCATCGGGGTGCATCTATTTTTCTGATATTGTTGAGGCTGACGCATCTACTAACCGAGGCGTAATTCTCAAGGCACAAGCCTCATTAATGGAGAGGTGTGCGCCTTTATTGATCTCTTAATCGATTTTCCCCCTTTTTTGGCAGTCTGCTTCAACTTAGCCCATATTAGGAAACTGCTACTATTGCGAAGCAGAATTTGGTCAAATAAATTGCATCCACATCACAGTACAACACAAATCTCCACCATTATTCTCAAAATAATCTATTTCTAAAAGTATAAATACTCTGATAATGTATTCAACGACTCCTTGTTTTGAAAATGGCTTCTACGAAGTGCTTTGGAAGCTAATTATTTAGAAATTCAAAACAATTTGAATTTGAGTTTTTTGAGAAACAGAGTTAATCAAGCTTAAGTGACATAATTAATTTATTTAGTTACTAAATTATATATAATCTAACTACTGCAAATAAAAGATGCTTAACCTTCCAAAAAAAAAAAAAACCTTTAAAGACATTCAGGACGTCCCACTACATTCTTGTAAAGATAATCTCTCCATTCTGGCAAAGATACTCCACTATCACGATGGCACTCTCTCTCCAGCACTAACAAGGTTACGTTTTAGTCTGTTCTAAATCTTCCACCCGGTATTTTTTTCTTTTTCTTTTTTCAATTTTTCCTTCTCAAGTTAGAGTTCATTTTGCTCCCTGCATTCATCCTAAAGTTTTTCTTCCCTTCAGTGCACTTTTTTCTTCCCTGCATTTTTTCTTCAGTGTTATCTGTTAAATTTTGTCACTGATACTTGATGTGAAAATTTTTAAAAAATGGTGAAACCTGAACCGAAAAGTTGATACTGGTGTTCTTGATGTTGTTGTGGACTTGAAACAATGATAAATAGCTAGATAGAGTTTGTGTGTAGTAACTTTCAGCTAATTTATCGAGTTTATATGAATTGCTACATTAAGCTAATATTGTTTTGGGATACCACCTTCCCCCCACCCCCCACCTACAAAGAAAAAAAGGGGGGGGGGAGATGGCCCTATTCTAAGTTTTAGAGAGATTAAGAAAAGTTGATGTAATGGTATTGGAAAAGTAAATTTAGCGGGTGTTAGCATTTACATAAAAATAGATTTTTATGTTAAATAAGAGAAAGAACTAGTGGAGTTAAACAGTAGAGATTTGTATAGTACAAATAGATCCCACGAAGTAGGTGGGTGTGATTAGTTTGATTATATTCAAATTTAAAGAAGCAGGAGAAAGTAAGAAAAGTATATGCCTGCAAACATGGAAACCATTTTCCTATTATACCCTCATTTATTAATTATTCCAATTTAATAATCCTATTTTGTTTATAAAAATGCACGTTAAATAGGGGCATATAAGAGAAACTAATATTTCAACTACATTTTTCAAAGAAAGTAACATATATTTTGGGCCAGACGAAAAGAAATAAAAGTCTATCTTTATGGGATGGGGGCAGTATTACATCTTTTTAATGGTTAAGTGTGCTTATTTGTACTTTTGAACATTCTTATGTAAGCTTGTCTTGGTTTCAGTAAGGCCTACTCTCTCAAAGTGCCTCGAGGCTTAAGCCTTGCGTTACAAAGTAAAAATGCCTCTGATACATTTATTTTTCCTTTTTTTGCCTTTTTATACCTTGTTACATACACACTTCAAGAATTTTCATTAACTCATGTAAAGCCTACAAAACAAAATTGAAAGCGAATCAGGAAGCAAAGGAAACAGATGGGAACTAACGTTAGTTAAGATTGTGTAGTTGTTGATACTAATTACTTCCTTGGTAATAGGTGTTTTAGGACACTTCTTGCTTAAAAAAGCAGGTATCATGCCAATATACTGGCTGGCTTTCCCTTCAAAGTTCCCTCAAATGACAAGGCAGTACAGTAGTGTTAGACTCTGACCATATAACTCCTGTGACACAAACATTACAAGAAATTGCCCCAAGCAGTAGACATGGACAAGGTTCAGAAAGGCGGAAATGAGTAGTAAGGCGGTTTTCCTCGATAAGGCTAGGCGTCAAAAAAAAAAAAGGAAAGAAAGATCAAATGTTGTAAAATAATATAAAATAGAATATTGCTATGTACCACCAGCAATGCTACAACACCAGCCTAGGTGGGATGAAACTAATGGAGTGTCTTTAATGTGACTCAGGGGCTTACTTATTGAGTTTGTATGACACCTAAACTATGACACCTAAACTAGTGTTGAAAACTAGCGGTGTTAGATAACATTACTCCATAAAATAACTCGTTTCAAGCTAAATAAAATTATAAAGACTTCTCTGGCTTTCGAATGTCTCAATTGGCACAACCTGAATGTAAGACCATCTTGCTGAATCATCATATAGATGAAAACACATTCATATTGCGAACGAATTTGCTGACTTGTAACTTGTAAGACGAAAAAAAAAAGAGAAAGATCAGAGAAAGATCAGTCTTATAGATAATGAAAGAAGGTCCAGAATCCTTCTTACCTACGAAGCATCAATAATAGAAACAATAAAGCGAAAATAAAGGACGTAAAGAAGCAACATCCACACAATAACAATACAGTTTGTAATGCTAGCCTCACACAATTTTAACGAGTTGCGCAATATGGGCTAGGGCTTTGAATTGTGAGTTGTTATTCAAGATACGTAATATGAGCTCTCGTTAATTAGTTAAACAAGGGAAAAAAAAAAAGAAAAGAAAAACGAAAAAGAAAAAAGAACCCAAAACAGCAATCGGAATTGAGGCTTAAGCCTTATCTGCCCCAAGGCATAGTATTAGAGGCATACGCCTCAACTGCAGAGGCGTGCCTCCCAAGGAAGGGTTCTGTAACTGGTGACTTGAGGCACGAGTCATGCGCCTTAAGGCCCGCCTCTACCTTGCCTTTCTAAACAGTGGACATACTGGCATACAGCCTTACAAGGCAAATCTTTTACAGAGTCATGACCAAATTGCAACTAAACCATAATCCAAGAACAAACAGTATGGCAATTAGGAAATGAATTGACAATCTGCTTCTGCAGATTCAGTGACCATTTCATGCCAGTTCGACAACTAATTTGCAATGATTTGAAATCCACCGAGGGGGCCAACTTGTAATGACTTAAAAATCTATGATCTCCAGGAAAACTTGTCTTCACTTTAGCAAAAAAACCAAAATGATGAAGTAGCTTATCCTTCTTATAAACACCCTAAAAGGCATCACCCTTGCTTTCTCCATAGACTTCAATTTTTGAAAATTTTGCCAATTATTATATTGACCTGAAACTTTTTCATTGTCCCGGTCCAACCAATTGATTGCTTGCATAATAATCACAATGTATATTCCATAACTAACAACCAATTAATATTTGGAAAGCGACGAACCTGAGCTGAACAGTTCACCAATATACACCTGAGGATAGATGCTGTAGCACTATTCTTCTCCTTCATAATCAAATTTTCTCACACCTATGATGTAAGACAGTAAAACATTACAAATAGCCAGAATTAAACACGCAGTACTATAATTATCAAAGGAAGCAAACAAGTAAATTAGGGTTACAAAAACGTAGAAAAAAGAGGTGAGATTACCTTAAAATTGGGTCATTTCTCTGAGATTAAATGACTGAAAAGACTGTTGTGCAGAACGACAAATTTTTGTTTCTTTGCTGATAGATTTTCAGGAACTTTAAAAGGGGACTCTACCACAAAATTGAGCTGAGATGAAAATACGCCCAAAAAAGGGGCTCCACTGGTATACGGCATTGACGAGGGCATCGACTAGGGTAGGGGCAGCTATGCGGAGGCCAAGCCCAAATTTCTTTTCATTTTTATATTTATATTTTTTTTTTCACAAAAAAAAAGAAAAAACTATTATTTTGTTGTGATCTGCCTTTTAAAAGAGTTGTACTAATTGTTACATTTTCAATAAAGTACACATTTTGTAATCCATTTTTCAGAAGTCACATAACATAATATCACTACTATATAAAAGCTAAGGGCTAAAATTACTATTCAATAAATAGTAATATTGAAACAACGTGGTTTGCCATTTTGTCTTTTCCCTATTTCACTCTTGGTATACAAGGCGTAAAAATCAGATGTGAGGTCTTGCGCTAGTTCTCTTCCTCGCTTCTTCGTCTCTTTTCTTTCTCCCAAAAGAATTTGGGTTCTCTGTCTATTAATAACATCTTCTTCATGATGCTTCGCTTCTTTTGGTTGGGGTTTGCTGTTAGATCGTCGCGCTTTCTGAATGATATCGTGTCCCATGTAGTCAAATTGCATGTATTTTTTCCGTTTCGTTTTGGTCTTCTTTTTTTCCTAGTTGTTTTCGTTCTAATTTCTGGCTTTTCTCTTCGGCTTTTCTGCTTGGGTTATCTTCCTTTGCAATTGTAGATCTCTCTCTCTATAGTGAAATTCCGTTCCAAAATTTTCTCTCCCCGGTGAGAAACCATGCGATTTATGCAGTTTTATTTTGTCGAACATATTGTGCGTATATAGAATTAGCGCCTATTATGTCGGGATCCTATAAACATGTCATTAGATTAATTGATGTTAGTTGAAGTTAAAAGTTGAGTTAGGGATTTTAAACTTTTGTCTTTTTGTTCAAGGGCTTGTCCGTGAATGATATATGGACAATGTACAATTTGTAACAATTTTTGCTATTTTTTATTTTTCATTTTTTGGTGATTTCTGTGATTTATTTGTTTAGCTATTGAATTTTATGAACACTGTAACTAATGCAGAAGTAAATATATATCTCTCTTTAGAAATTACTTTAGCCGATATTTTACTCTCTGGACATGGAACGAAAATCATGTGTGAATAGTTTCCGGTGATTCTTGAAATTGATTTTGTGGTAGAGATATTACATTTATTGTTTCACACTTTCATTTATTTATTTTTTGTCTTTGTCTAAATAAATTACTTCTAGATGGTTTCTTATTTGATTGGTGTACTTGAATTTATCTTTATTGTGATATTTGGCTTGATGCCATTATTCTAATTGAGTTCACATTGATGCATATTGTAGTATAAAAGTTCGGCTGAAGATGACTGTCAATCAAATGAAAACTATTCATTTGAAGGAAGGATGGAGTTTCATGTACACGACGCTCTTCCGATCTAAATAAAAGGGTATATTGGAGGGAAAGGGACAGACATAGTTTAACTTAGAAGAATACATGGTGGTTCTTGTCTATTATTCTGAAATCAATTGATTCAATTCGTTTACCTCGTACCATTTACCACCTGTTGTTTTATGGTTTTTCACATTTAGATTTAGCTTTCTCTAAAATAAAACGTCAATATCAGTTTAGTGTATGTGGAATATTGAGAGACCCCTTATTTTAATTTTATTTTTTGGGCTTTTTTGATGGCTGAAAATTCTTATGACTCTAGTCGGAGTAGTGGTTGATCAGAAGCATGCTGGTGGACTGGAAGTAGCTGCTATAGATATCTTAGAACTGTTTGCAGTGACGTGGGAATTTGCCTTTCTCTATCCGTCTGATTAAATGAGTCTATGGTCATATATATGTTGGAGACATTTAGCATATTTTATATGTTTTCTTGCTCTTCTGACTTTTAAGAGTTATCTATTTTGTTTACATTGATGAATCAATTGCTTCTTCATTCTTTTTTTTTTTTTTTTTTTTCTTATGACTCTAGTCGGAATAGTGGTTGATCAGAAGCATGCTGGTGGACTGGAAGTAGCTGCTATAGATATCTTACAACTGTTTGCAGTGACGTGGGCAAATTTTGCAGTGACGTGGGAATTTGCCTTTCTCTATCCGTCTGATTAAATGAGTCTGTGGTCATATAGATGTTGGAGACATTTAGCATATTTTATATGTTTTCTTGCTCTTCTGACTTTTGAGAGTTATCTATTTTGTTTACATTGATGAATCAATTGCTTCTTCATTCATTTTTTTTTTAATTTTTTATCTTTTCTTTTGTTGTTGGTTTGCAGGAAGTGGAAATAGGTGCTGGGTTTCTATCAGAGTCTACTTCTATATAAACTGTAAAATCCCTTCCCTTTCTTCTTTTCTATTCGCTTTTTTTTTTAATTTAAAATGAAAATTTTGTTGGAAGTTAATTCAAAACCTACGTGCGAGCTATTATGATCATATTGGGGTGAAAGGAACTCATTCATGTATTATTATACGGTTATACAGGCCACAAGTTTAGGTTATTTTTGATTGAAAAGACTCATGTTGTCCCTACCGTCGGCCGATGCTTCCCAGTGAATGTGTATAATTTCCGGTTTTTTGACGACATTAAGTCTTCAATTCATTCCAACAAAATACCTTTGTTTGGTATGCCATTCTGACAATCAATCTTCCTGTCATTTTAATTTAAGATGATGCCTTTCTAATTCTGTTTCATTTGCTTTAGATGTTATCAGTCGAGTTGTTTCTGAACCTAGAGATATATCACACTTCAACATGACAAATGGCAGAAAGAAACGCTTGGAGATGCATTTGGAGGACTCAGAGTAATCATGGCTTCATATTTTATTGATTTATTTCTTTTTCGCTTCATTATTTTTGGCCTTCTTTTGGAGTTATTTTTTATATAGTTTCTTAACTTTTTTTTCCTATTCACTTTATTCCATGTGTAGTAAAAATCGTTTATCATGCATTCTTTGGGATAACTACACGGTACTTATGAATGATTACATTGAGAGGCCTGGGACGAAGGCTCTTATTGTTATATTATAGCACTATCGTTCCAATTATTATAGGGGTTGGTACAACATTATTTTAATTTATATTAAACCACTTGCATGGGTAGAAAAACTTACTAAAATATATTATTAGATAGTTAAACATAAACCTTCTTTCAAAAAGATAGTTAAACATAGATCTGTAATATTTATATTGTTAGAGCAAGATTAATGTTGGAGAAAAAAAGCAAAAGGGAAAAATCCAAAGGGAAAAAACTAGGAGGAAAAAACTTATTTCTAAATAATGTGTAGGGAAAATAATGGGGGAAAACATATTAAAAGATTTTGTTTATTTTTAAAAATTTTTTTTACACATTATTTTGTCATTATTTTTTTGTTATACAATTTATATTCAATTTTTTACATAATATTGATTTTTTTTAAATTTTATTATATATTATTTTAAAGAATGAAGTGGGGGAAAAAGGTAAATGAGGGTTAAATTTAGCCCCTCTTTTACCTCCCCCCCCCACACAAATGGCTTTTTTGCTCCCTTTCCCCATACATAATTTGATTTTGTTGGGGGAAAGTTTGGGTTTTTACCGCCAACTCTAATCATACTCTTATAGAAAATATAAAAATATAAGTATACATTAATTGAATTAATGAGTTCAATGGACTTAGTAATCGTAAAATTCAAAATCGTTTAAAAGATAACATTTATTCTTACATATAATCCTTCGTACATATGTATAATAATGAAAAAAAATACCTATTAACCATTTCAGTTTAAAAAATCCTAATAAAAATAACAAATTCAAAAAAAAATATAAAATGCATTAAAAATTCAAATAACATTAAACTCACCAATACACACGGCAGAGATGATGAATTATTAAATTATGATGGATTAGAGTTTGTTTTAGAATTGCTATTTCAGATTTGATATTTTAATTTATTAGTAAAAAAGATTAACAAACAAAATAAATGGGCAAAATGGTTAAGATTTAGTTGTTAAACCCAATGGTCACAAATTCAAGTCTTCTTTGAGTTCTTTCACAAAAATTTAAGGAACAGTTACCGCAAAATTTACCAAATAAAAAGGCAAGAAAATCACGATACAAAATATACCAAAACTTAAGTAGATTAATTAATATATAGATGGTCAGTTTATAATGCATGTTTTCTCCATTTTTTCTAACTATTTGTTTTGTGCAATTAACTCTTTCTTAAGAGGTCGGCATTACCACTTCAATCAACAGTGCAACCCGTCTATTGGTGAATAGCCCTATTGAGGAAATTGAAGACTTCAAGGATGAGTATATCTCTAAATCCATGATTTGAATGTGTTTTGCCCATTTACAATGTTTGTGTCCTTCTAAATTTTATGAAGCTCTGTTCCTCTCTATTGTTTCTTTTGTAGTCTGCCATTGGATGCACTTGAAAGTTCTTACCATGTGAGTCAGTTGTCTTCTTATTCGACTTACACACTTAGTGACGTGGCTGCCAAACAAGTCTATGTGGTTGCTACTCTGAAAGAATTACCAGATATACAGAAGGTAATATTTATCAGGATCAGTAGCTATGTTTATAATTGCTTTATGAATGTTGACATTATTGTTATTTTTAACTTTATTGAACTGATTGTAAATTGCAAACGTGTTTAGTAAACTTTTGTATTTGTCGTTTGTTCAATTTATGTGTTGAATGAGGAGAGTGGGTGGTATTTTGAAAGTTGCAAAGAATGTAAGAAGAAAGTCACCAGGCCGGGGGATTCATTTCAGCGTGACAACTATCCGTGTAAAATCAAACAAATCAGATATAAGGTCATTTTTTCTGTATGTGATGGTACAAATGATATGACGATGCTTACGTGGGATGAAGTTTGTCAGCACTTAGTGGGAAAGACTTGCGAGGAAATTCTTAATCAAGTTAACTCGGTACTAATCTTTTATTCCGTTCAAGAATATTTATGTGTCCTTCCCCTTTGAATTAGAATACTTTAATAGATTTTTATTTTATTTGTTGTAGGAGGCTGCCGAAATGGAAAAGTATCCAAACTTCATAGCAAAGGCTAAAATGAAACCTTCATTCCCATTTGAATTTGACGGCCTGTTGGGAAAGGAATTGCTATTTTAGGTTCCAGTACATGATAGAAATCTCTTTAGAGGTGATAATATTTTTGTCGTGAGGGAAACAACGGATGATATTGCGTTAACTAAACTGACCATTCGGTCAAGCCGGAGAATGGTCACGATGGATTAGAAGATCCAACTGGGATTGTTGAGGGGGACTCAGTCAGTGACAATGAGGTAACCTCACATGCCAAGAAGCCTCTCTTCTCAAAAGGCGGGTTGTCCTTTCAAGCGATGACTCTGACAGTGGTGAGGATGGAGATGGGTCAGTACAGTAGTCTACTTCCAAGGTTGGGCGATTGATAAAGGTTGAAGATAGTTAAAATGTCGTTTGATGCTTCCCAAAACACTCAAATAATGTAGTTTTTTAATTCTACTCCTCTCTTATGTTGTTCAGTTGGTTTTGTTCCCGTGGTTTTTGGGAATTCTTTATTCTGTGTTGCTTTAATCCTTTACGTTTCATACAATAATTCCTGCATTTTCATGCGGTTTGGGATTTATTTTCAAATGGCTGGATTACATTTGTTTTGGAATAGAATTATTAATTTGCTTTGAGTTTCATTTTATATTTTGCGCTTAAGGACTTTTTAGAATTAATTGATCCACATACTGCTGCCATGTTAGCTTAAATCGCTTAACTATCTTCAACTACATGTTCGGAGGGCACATACTAATATAACTGTTAAAATTGATTTAGCCAAATATTGCCAACGCAGGTAATGTCATAATGGAAATGGTAATGGTTTCAAGATTTTAGTGTAAAATATTGTAGCCAAGAAGTCCCAGTCCCAGTTTTCTTGAATAATGTAATCTTAAAAAATTATTTGTGATTCAATGAGCGTTATTAGACGTGATCCATCCAATCTTTGACTATGGTCATCCAAACTTACATGTTCCTGGAATGTTATTTTACCCAATTGGAGTGCTTCCATATAGTTAGATACGTGTGCCCAAGTGGTGTGTTTCAAAATATGCTGCATGGGCATATGTCACATTGTGCCATACATATAATACGTTATCTATTCTCCTAAGTTTTTTAATCATGATGCACCACGCGAGTGACGTGAACCTTAACAATTTTGTAATTTTAAATCATTTTAGCCCATTTCAGTCTTTTGTTTTTTAAAATTTCATCTGCATCATCGATATTATTAATATTTTAACGCTGTTTTAAAATTTCATTTTGCATCGTCGATATTATTAATATTTTTTAAAATTAACGCTTTTGTAATTATTATTTTAATTATTAATATTATTGTTTTAATATTATTATTGGGGGGTATTCATATCGTTTTAATGTTGTACAATAGTTTACCAACGTGGGGACTTACATTGCGTGCCCAATCTTTTTTCCAATTGGTATTTTACTTATGTCGATTTCAACCCCCCTTTTTTTCCAAATACGGTAGTCAATATTCATACACGGTATTACCAATAAATGTTTCTTATTGATCTAATTTTTCTTAACGATCAATGTAAAAAATCAATAATGGTAACCTCAATTCTTCCACGACCTTGATGTAGTACGAACTTGATGGTAAACCCTTAAATGATGTCAAATTACTTGATCTTTTATTGCAGTTATGGAATCACTATCTCTCCAATGAGCAAGCTGACTAAGTTAACAACAATATCAAATTGATGTGGACGGCAACACGATGAAAATGATGTTGACTACTTCGGTCTTACTTATACTGTTCAATACATTTGTCATTAAATTGGTTTTGCTTTTTTTTTTTTTTTTTAACATGTCATTTTGCATTGCGCCATCCATAAATAGGTAGTTGTTGTTTTTGTTCATCTAACTTATCAAATTTAACATTATCATTTCGTTACTTTCAGTCGTAAAGAAATACTTCCATCTTTTACTACCATCTTAACCGGTGTTCTTTGATATATAATGAGTAATTATTTTTATTTTCATAGCCAATTGTATAACGTTTTCTTCAGTTCTACTTCTAACAATATGGATTGCAATTTTGATGTAATTGAGCTCATATGATATTAAGACTCGTGTTCAAGAGATTCTCCCTTAATGTCCATTTGCATAGTGATTCAACCATAGATGTTTAGAAACTTCTTTTTCCTTATCTATATCATCTCATAATTTATCGGCAGAATATGATGACCTTGGAGATCCTAAATAGATGTGTGGTTATTGCGGTGTGATCTTTTGGTATTCTGAGAGACTTGGAAAGCATTATAATGATAAAAGTCCAAAGTTCTCTTTGTGTTGTAACCATGGAAAGGCGAAGCTTCCGTTGATGGAGGATCCTCCTAAACTGCTTGACGATTTGATGATCTGACTTGATGAAAAGAGTAAGCATTTTGTTGCAAACTTCCGTAGATACAACATGATGTTCTCTTTTACATCGACTGGGGGAACAATTGACAAAAGTCTAAATAAAAGGAGATCTCCCCCGGTTTTCCGGCTAAATGGTCAAATTACCACCAACTTGGAGATCTATTGCCTCCTAATACTTCTGTTCCAAGTTTGCACAATTGTATGTTAAAGACATTGAGAACGAGATTACAAACTGGATACAGGCTGTGAGGTGATTATATTACCTTTCATTTATATAAGATAAATACTTATTGATTACTTGAAAGTTTTGTGTTCATGCCTACTTATTTATTAATGCATTTTTAAATCCAATGTAGTGGTTCCTCAAATGTTAAAAAATTGGATGCTGGAATTGTTGCTGTTTTAAAAGACATGCTTGATAGACACAACATATTGGCGCAAACATTTAGGCAAGCAAGGGACAAATTTACACAGACTTAAAATGTAAAAATTGCGCCTCATTGCAACGAGAGATACTGAGGGAAACACATTCAATCGTACAAGGAAAGATGAAGTTGCATTGCTAATTGTTGGGGATGAGAAAATATCCGTTGGAGCTCGTGACATCATTGTTGCGACCAAAATTGGAGATTTACAGTGCATAGATGAGTTTCACCCTATATATTTACCTCTTCAATACCCATTATTTTTCCTTTTGGTCAAGATAAGTTTAGTGGTGACATGAAATTGATTGGCCCGTCTACATCATCTAACAAGGGAAGAAAGACAATAAGTATGAGGGAATTCTTACCTTCCAGCTACGAGAGAGAATCGATGAATCGTCTTATATTTTGTTCTCTAGGCAGTTATTTCAGCAGTTTGTCATAGATAGCTGTTCAATGATTGGATCGCAGCTCTTAAAATTTATAAGGTTTCACCAAAAAGAGTTGAGGTGTAAGTTATATCGCGGATTGGCATATGTAGTTTTAACGGGTGAGACAGATCCTTCATTTCTAGGGAAGTTCATTGTCTTAACAGAGTCTTCCACTGGTGGTCTCCATAACATGCTCCGAATTCTACTAGGATGCCATGGCTATATACAGGTGGGCTGGCTATTCGAAACTTTTTATAACCATAACTTGCAACTCAAAATGGCCAGAAAATTGTGCGATTTATACAAAAGAGAGGGTTGAGGCCAGAGGATCGACTAGACATTCTTTGTAGAGTTTTCAAGATGAAATTAGACAGTCTCATTAGGGATCTTGCAAATGATAAGGAGTTCGGGAAAGTCAAGGCAGGTAATAGCTACAATCATTTCTTATTAATTTATTTAGTCCTATACATCTTTTATAGTTAATATATTCAGCCCGTGTAATATTGATGGCTTTGTCCTAATTAATTTTTTTAGTTGTTTATACAATTGAATTCCAGAAACGGGGATTGCCACATGCACATATCGTTTTGTTTCTTGCCCTAGAAGATAAGAGGCATTCCCCTGAAGACATAGATAAAATAATATTTGCTGAGATTCCAGACGCTGATAAAGAGCCTAAATATTATGCTATGGTGCGAGATTTGATGATTCATGGCCCGTGTGGTAACTTGAATAAGAAGTCCCCTTGCATGGCTAATGGTTATTGCACAAAGTATTATCCAAAGAATTTTACGGAGCATACAACAGTTAGTAAAAATGGAGTTGAGCTTGACAATCGTTATGTAGTACCGCACAATTCTACACTATTGTCGAGGTATAGTGCTCATATCAACGTTGAGTGATGTAACCAGCCTAAGGCAATCAGATATCTTTTTAAGTACATGAATAAGGGCCATGACTGCATTACTACAACATTTTGCAGAATTGATGACTCTAAAAATAAGAATGCAAGCAAAGATATAGATGAAATAAATATGTACGATGATTGTCGTTATATCTCGCAGTGTGAAGCAGTTTGGAGAATATTCGGTTTTGAGATTCAACATAAAGATCCACCTGTTGAATAGTTGAGCTTTTGCCATCCTGATGAACAGAATGTTTATATGATGAACGTGAGTCCATTCAGTCAGTGGTATACCGCCCTTCAGTGCACGGGACCAAGTTTACAGCTTGGATGAAAAGCCAACGCAATCTGCCCCGAAGCTAAAGAGCTTACATGTGTCGAATTTCCATCAAGATTTGTTTGGCAGGAAAGACTAGAGAATGGACACCTTGGAAGCAAGGTACCTCAGTTGGTAGGGTTTTTTCATTCACCTTGAAGCAGGAGAAAAGTTCTATTTGAGAACACTTCTCGGAGTCATTCGTGGCCCAACTAGCTATGATGATTTGAAATCGTTTGAAGGTGTTATTTTTGATACATTTCGTGATGCTTGCTATGCTCGGGCCTACTTGAAGATGACAAGGAATATGTAGATGCTATAATAGAGGCAAGCTAATAGGGCTCTGCGCATTCTTTAAGACGTCTGTTCAGAACATTATTGTTATCTGACTGTTTATTGAGACTTGAATTTGTATGGAAGAAATGTTGGGAGTACTTTTCGGATGATATTTTCTATAATCATTGAAATACCTTGCATGATCCAGGTAATAATTTATTATTTCATGCTCGATAAATTTTTTTTTGTATGCGTTATTTCTTTAAATTACGAATTGCACACTATTTGCTTTATATTTAAGTTAAATGTTTGTTTTTTTGGTTTTTTTTTTCACAATCCCAGATCTTCAGTGTAGATGATATACAAAATTATGCTTTGGTGGAGATTGAAAAATTGCTTCGCAAAAAGGGAAAAAGTCTACAGGATTATCCTCCAATGCCATTTCCTGCGGCTGGCTATTTTGAATGTGTTGATAATAGTTTGATAGATAATGAATTATGATATGATCGGACAGCCCTTGGTGAAGAGCAACGTTAATTGGTTAGCAACACTACTACAAAATTGGACAAAAAAATAGACATACTCATCAGTTGTTGGGAAAAACGATGCCTAAAGAGTACGTGGTGGCAATTTTGTAAATAATGTTACTACTATAGGCGTCGGTTGTACACCCACAACCGACGCCCATTATAGTTCAATACATGTCAGTTCTTTTAGGAACCGACGTGTATTTATAAAGGAACTGACGCCTCTTTTTTTTGTTACCATTTACACGCTGTTTTTCTGCCATTTGCGAAGACCAGCCAACATTTAAACCTTATGCCAAAGATTTTTTTGCTCTCGAACTTCATTCACATTTCAGCCTAAAATCTAACAATAGCACTTGATTTGAGCCTTAAAACACATTTCCCCTTTATTTCAAGCCCTAATGCCCTAGATCTCTACCCAAGAACCTCTATTCGGCAAGCAGCGGCGCTAAACGACGGTGAGTGCACGTTTAGTGGATTAACGCTTAATTTCTTGGTAACTTCATAGTATTACCATCTTTTCAGTAATTTCTCTATAATTTCATAGTATAATGTTGATTTCTTGATAATTTTAGGGGTGTAGTTTTCTCTCCACAACTTCAAAATATTTTCAAGGTTATTTTTCTCCTTTTTGACTAGTTTGTGATGGAAATATTTGTTTTGTTTGTTTGTGTGAAGTGAATTTTTTTTTGGATTTAGAAATTATGATTTTTAGGGTTTGTGTTAATGAAATTTGGTACATGATGGGTTTGTCGTTTAATTAGTAGGAAAATGAAATTTCTTGGGCATGAGTGTGAAATATATGTATGCATTGTCATGGGCACGAATGATTTAAGTAGACATTTATGAAATTTGTGATTAGAAGCATTAAATTTGTTCATTCCATAAGTTGGAGAAATCTTACACTCTGCATGTTTGATGAAATGCCTTATAAATATTTTGTTGAAAGTTTTACATACTATTGTAGTATTTTATATATAGATTAATATTATTTGTTCGAACTAATATTGTAATGCAAATACATAAGTAATTAATAATTGTTGCAATTTAATTAAGTAAAGTAAAAAATCAAAAAATCTAAAAACTATTTGATTAAATTTGTAATGTCAATAGAAAGGCATAAAAAGATTGTGACATGGTCAAGTACTTTAAGGAAGACAAATACTAATGTAATAGTTTTCTGATTAAATTTCACTATTGTAAATGGGCCGAGAAGTATTGATGTACAAATAAAATAAATAAAATCAAATAATGTCAAGATTTTTTGATTAAATTTGTGATCCAAATGAATATATGTAATTAATGAGTATTGATGAACAAATAAATTTTTATAACGAAAGACTGCAAATCAATTTGATTAAGTGTGCGATGAGAATGGATATGTAATTAACAACTATTGTTGGCCAAATAAATTAAGAGATTCAAATAACGTAACAATCTTTTGAAAAGTAAGAAAAAATTTACCCGTTAAAAATAACTGACTCTTGTTTTGGCCCTCTAATTAATAGGTTGTGAGATATATATGGATCAAAGTTCGATGTATGGGAGACGTACCATACTAGAATATTTGAATGGGGTTGAGGAGTTTGTAAAATTTGCCGAATATAATAGAAAAAGGAAATGGGAAGAATTGATGGCTTGTCCTTGTCACAATTGTAAGAATCTTAAAAAATATCGTAGCCATATGGAAGGAAAGCACCATTTAATTAGGTGTGGTTTTAATGAAGGTTATATGTGGTGGTTTTGGCATGATGAGGATTTACTTCCTTAGACGAGTACTGGTGACAATGAGGGTGCTCAAGAGGAGAACATGGTAAATAAAAGTGATGAGATTAATGTATTCATAGAAGATAATGATGATGTCCAGAATGACCGGATAGATGAAATGATGTGTGATTTACAAGATGATTTCATTGAGGCTCTTATACTTTCGACAGCTTATTCATCGATTCCGAAAAGCTTTTGTTTCTTGGACGTAAAAAGTTCACAAAATTCTCTGCTGTGTTTAAATTGTATAACTTGAAAACAATGAATGGGTGGAGTGATGGGAGTTTCATAGGGTTATTAGAGCTTCTAAGAAACATGCTTTCCAAGGATAACGAGCATCCTAGCTGGACTTAAGAGGCAAAGAAATTGTTGTGCCCATTGGATATGGAGATTGAGAAGCTAGATGCATGTCCAAATGACTGTGTCTTGTACCGATTTAAGGAAGAAGCAATCTATATTCTGGGATTTACCATACTAGCCGCATTTGCAAGTTACACATTGTTTCGATGTAATACCCGTAAAGAAAAATATGTGTGATAGTATCATCGAAACATTGTTGAATATTCCAACAAAGATGAAAGATGGTATCAAAGTTAGAAAATACATGGTAGAAATGGGTATACAGGAACAGTTAGCATTGCAAGAGTCTGAAAAGCATACATTTTTGCCCCCAGCATACTATACCTTGTCTAAACAAGAGAAAACAAGCTTTTGTGAGTGTCTGAACGCTGTTAAGGTTCCGTCTGGCTACTCATCAAACATCAAGAGGCTTGTGTCGATGAAAGACTTAAAATTGGTTGGTATGAAGTCCCTTGATTGTCATACCTTAATGCAACAGTTTTCACCTGTTGCAATACGAGGTATATTACCAAAACATGCTAAACATGTCATAACTAAGCTCTATTTCTTCTTCAACTCAATTTATTGTAAGGAGATTGATTGTGAGTGTCTGATGCCTTGGATGCTTTACTAGCCGATATTGTTATCACTCTATGCTAGTTAGAAATGTATTTCCTGCCATCATTTTTTGACATTATAGTACATTTAACTATTCATTTGGTAAGGGAAATTAAGATTTGTGGCCCAGTGTTCTTGAGGTATATCTATCCCTTTGAGAGATATATAGGTAAGATACATAGGTATTTTGAAAGGAAGTCGATCTCATATGGAATGGAGTATAACTGAAAATTATGTTGATGAGGAGGCTATTGAATTTTGTACTGATTACCTAGATGGTGTCGAAGCCATTGTATTCCTAAATCGCAAAATGAGGAGAGACTTGGAGGTAAAGGTACGATGGATTCAAATCAATCGTTACCAGGGCAAAAATGCAAGATAAAGCACACCTTCTTGTCTTACAGTACTTTACTGTAGTTTACCTATATTTGGATGAGTATATGTCACTGTTAAGACGTCAGAATCCTTTGAAGGGTAAGATGTGGCTGATCAATGAAATAATCGTACATTTATAACATGGTTCAGAGATAGAGTACTCCGACAATTGTCCCATACGTCGACGGTGATCACACAGACAATAAAATGGTTGGCATACGGTCTTAGAGTGGATGTTTCTTCTTATGAACGTTATGACATTAACGGGTACATATTTACACAAAACAGTAAGATGATAAGAGCAAAATGCAGAATAGTGGGGTGGCAATGGTAGCACTTTCATCAGAATATTCTAGAGCCAACGGTGGAAGGCCAGTGAAAGCCTCAATATCGTAAGATGGTGTAATTGAAGAAATTTGGGAACTTGCTTACAAGGTTCCCAAGGTTCTTCTTTTTTGCTGTAAGTAGGTTGAAAACTGTCGAGGTGTTCGAGTTGACGAATTAGGTTTCACTCTAGTGGACTTTGGTCGGTCCTTTTGTACTCACATCACAAGTAAAGCAAGTATTCTATATTGTTGATCCTATTGAGCCTAAGCGGTCAGTCGTCCTTCAAGGTAGACATATAGTTGGTATATATGATGTGGTCGACAAAGAAGAATATAATCAATTTGACAAAACTCCCCCATTCTCTATTGGTATATGATCACATCATAGGTGGAGAATAGCATCGCTGAGCAGGTGAAGATATAGACTATGGCACAGATGCAGGCTTAGTTCGACATGATACAGTCGCAGATGGCCTATGTCTTACAACACTATGGGATGGAAATACCTCTGCAATTTCATGGTATAGAAATACTTTCAGCAATGAGTCTTTTCAAGAGACTACCGACTCGTAGTACCCACCACTCAGTCAATCTTTAGCCACAGATTGACATTGAGGTATACTTAGGGTCGTACATAGATCTTGTTGAATACATTGACTTGATTTCAATTCTTATAGCTAACGTTATTTTGTTCACTTGTATTGAGTATCTAAAGAAGCTGATCGCGCGTCATCTCACGCTTGTTTGCGAAGGCAAGACTAAAATTGTGGGCCAGGGGTTGGTTTACCCATTCGACTCCACTACGATGGTGTACGGTAACCAGCTACTGCCTGGTCATTACAAAGTCTCAGTTGACTATGTACATGATGATACAGTAAATTATTTACTCCCAGTGCAAAATTCATTGGCTGAATAGTTAGCTGATGTTGCTGAAGGTTGTTTCACTCAGTGGCCCACATATTTAGTGACGTTAGACATGGTAATTAATTGAAGTTACACAAAAATGAATTGGATTTTGTGTTGTACATATTTTGGTGACAAACAAATTATCATTGTAGGAATATTTACTAGAACAAGCAGCATCCACAGGAAAAGGCAAACAGATCGGAAGAGTGTTGAAGTTTCTTCGGTGCGTCCTAATCTTGTCGATGATGCAATGTTGGTTACCCGGAGTCTTCACCTCAAAAGGTTGCACTATCTACTGTTAGGCTGCCCCTTTCTATGGATTTTGTGGACGTGCCTCATGAATAATATACATCTTTCTGTCGACGATATTGCCGACATCCTCAATATGCAATGGTTGAGTGTACTTGTTTTGCAAGTTTGAGAAATGAAGGACTTCCTTCCTTACAATTAAGTACGTAGTATAACTTTTAATTTAACATTTCATCCGATCTTATAATGTATTTCAGGTACCTACATCATCTATGCAACATATATGGGAATGAAAACATCTGGTTTCTTTGTCCCACGCTGATCGGGGCTATTAATTTTTAAGCTAACAGAGAGGCGATCTATGCTTACATAGTCAGCGCGCTTTTATAAATGATGGACAAGAAGTACATTCTAACGCCATATCATCAGGGTAAAACTGACCGTTTTGTTCTTTTTTTTTTTTTGGCTTTGACTTAATTTGAATTATTTATGGTTAACTTATGTAAACTTACATTCTTATAAAATATTTTAGAAACCATTGGATACTGTTTGTGTTGTGCCTTAAATGTAAGATGGTGTACTTTTTGGACTCTATAGAAGATAAGAGGCTCATATTGGATATTAGACAGGAATTGTCAACGTAAGTAATTATTAATAACTATTGACATATAGTTTTTTGTGTAAGTTTGAGTTTATATATACATTATAACTTTAGGGTACTTAAATGTTGTGGGCATCAAGGAAAATACTGAACAAACATCTCATTTGGAAATCAATTGCAGTATGTAAAATATCATCTGAATGTTTACAATAACTATTGAAGTTTCATATTTTAGCTTTTTAGTGCGCTAAGCAACCGGGATCCAATGAGTGTGGCTATTGTGTGATGAGAAATATGTTCGAGATAGTCACACTATATTCTAATACTGAAGGATATTTTGATACATTATAAATATTTATCGAAAACTCACAATTATTTAATTATTCATGTGTATATAAATTTTATTAACAAAGTAATTATATTTCTTTTTTGTTTGTTGTAGGCTTATCAATCTGGGTCATATATTCAAGCCAATATAGATGAGATTCGAGAAAAATGGGCTGAGTACTTTGTCGACAATTGTATGTGATTTTTAGTCTTATCTATTTTGAAATATTATTTACTTATGGATTATAGATCTTCATGCAAACTTGTACATTTCAATAGTTAGTACACGTTATTTCAATAGTTAATTAATGACATAATGGTTTTGCTCAATCTATAGATTACGTTATTGCTAATATTGTTTGAATTAGTTATTGATTTTAGTTAGATTTATGTTAAGATATAACTATGACTAGAGTAGTATAATAAAATAATAACTATTGATGTTTAGAGTACTTAAATTTACATTCAGTATGGTTAGTTTAATTTTAATTAATGGTTTATTTATGTTAGTTTATAATGCTAGATTATGGAGTAGTTATTGATTGTAGTTTCATTTATATAAAGTTAGTGATGATAATTGTGTTAAAGTATATGGAAATTACTAGTATTGGTGCTGGAAATTCTTCTTCGTTATAGATTGTGTGCATTTCTTGTTCTAGCTTCACAGGATGGCAATAGCTATTTCTGGTGCATTTTAAAAAAATGAAATTGGTATCAGTTGTTTTGAAACAACCGACGCCTAAAACTAAAATGAAAAAAAAAATGATATAGGCGTCGGTTTTTTTATCACAACCGACGCCTACGCCTAAAGTTAACAATAGGTGTCAGTTGTTTGTAAACAACTTACGCCTATTGTTAACTTTAGGCGTTGGTTGTTCCAAACATAACAAATAGGCGTTGATTACGTGTCTACAATTGATGCCTATTGTTAACTTTAGGCGTTGATCAACAACCAACGCGTATACTTTGAGAATGTGAGTCTCCTACATAGGTGTCTACGTCACAATAGACGTGTATTTATCATTACAACCGACGCCTATTATGCATTTCTGTAGAGCAATTTAATGGATGAACAGTTATATGCATATAACACTATCACGCATATTGTTGACTCAGACTAGGGAGGTGTATTCTTTCTCTATCGATATGGTCGTACGGACAAGACATATGAGCGGAAGACATTATCAGCTGCCTTGAGATCGAAGGGTGAAATTGTTCTCAATGTCGCATCAAGTGGCATTGCTTCTTTGCTTCTTCTTAGAGGAAGAATGGCACATTCAAGGTTTGCAATCCCTTTGAATCCAACTAAAGAGTCTACTTGCAATATTAAGCATGGTACTCCTTTAGCTAAGTTGAAAGAGAGAGCAAAGCTTATCATTTGGTACGAGGCCCCATTGATGCATAGGTATTGTTTCAAAGCGTTGGATAGAACATTGCAGGATAATTTGCCGGTGAAGAATCCTTTGAGTTGGCAACAACCATTTGGTGGAAAGACAATCATGTTTGGAGGAGATTTCAGAAAAATATTACCCGTTTTACCCAAGGGCAGTAGGCAAGAAATTGTACGTGCAACTATAAATTCATTAGAGTTGTGACAAAGTTGTAAAGTATTGAGATCGACAAAAAATATGAGGCTTCAGACTCCGGGTACAGTTCCAATTATAGATGATGAGTTAGGGGCTTTCTCTGAATGGATTTCCAGCATTGGTGATGGTATGATTGGTGACACAATTGATGGTCACGCGACAATCGAAATACCCGATGATCTTCTGGTACATGAATCAGGTGATCCAATTGAATCATTGGCGAATACTATTACCCTGTTTTTTGGGTAATGGCAGCGATCCAGAGTATTTACAGGGAAGGGCCATTCTTGCTTCGACCTTGGATGTGGTTGATTTGGTCAATGAATATATGGTTAATCAGAACAATTTCGAGGTGCGGTCATACTTGAGTTCTGATTCAGTTTGCGCATTTGAATCCCGTAGTGACGAGTTCCAAGAGCTACACATGACGTAGTTTCTTAATAGTATTAGATGTTTTGGGTTACCTACTCATGATATCAGGTTAAAGGTGGGAGTTTCCATGATGTTGTTACAAAATCTAGATCCGTCTATTGGGCTGTGTAATGGTACTCGACTTTCGATAGCAAGACTTGGATCACACATTGTTGAAGCTAAGATACTCTAGGGGGCATTTGTTGGAGACAAGCTCTTCATACCTCGCATGAGTTTAACTCCTTCTGACTCGAGTTTGCCATTTAAGTTTTGAAGGAGACAGTTTCCAATAACAGTATCTTATGCTATGACTATTAACCAAGGTTGTTAAAATCGTATTTTTTGATCGAATCGGTCATGGGTTTTGAAAATCTAATCGGTGGATCGAATTGTAAATCGTAAGATTCTACTAAAAATTAATTTAAAATTATTAAAAAAATGTGAAAAAATAATTAGCCATAAATATATAACAAGAAGTTAAATAACAAGTAAGAACAATATTATAGTGTTAAAAAAAATAAAAAACCAGTTTATAACATAACTCATAATTGTAGTACATATTTAATTTTAGAAATAATCATAGTATGTTTAATAAATTATTGTATACGTGTTTTTTTAACTATAGATAATGGGAAAGATGTAGATTTGTCATATATTAAATATTAATAAAATATATTTGATTAATTATTGAAGGCGGAATTATTCACGCGGTATGGGAAACTTTGACCGAAAAGGCATGGAAATATAAAAAGTAAAAGCACTTTCTTTTCAAACCTCCTTCCACTCGTTCGTCTTCTCCATTTCCGCAACTGGTTTCTCTTCTTCTTTTCTGCAATTGATTTTTCACTCATTCTTCTTCATTTCTGAACATCAGACTCTCCTTTCTTTTTCTTCTTTCTTGCATCGTCTGCCATCCCTTTCAAAATGCAAAATACTAAGGTTCCTCTACCAGTTGCAACATCTCATTGTCAAGGGCACTATTTACCAGAGAAATCACACAAATCACTGTGAATCGCGATTTTACACGATTCTAAACTATCCCACTCCAATTCAAATGCGATTCTATGAAACTCCAATGTTGCAAGCGATTTGAATCGAATTTATGGATTTGGATCGTAGAATCGCACGATTTTAGCATCCAAATCGTGATTTTGACAACCTTGCTATCAATAAGAGTCGGAGACAGTCTCTCTCAACTGTTGGACTTCTTAAAAAAGGCGGTATTTACCCATAACTCTATGTTGCGGTATCTAGGGTTACAAGAGCGAATGTTTAAAGATCTTGATATGTGATAAAGATAGACAACGCGGCAATTCTACTATCAATGTGGTTTATAGGGAAGTCTTCAACAATCTTGGCTAGGTTTGTTTATTTTGCATATCATTATACAAAATGGACTTTTTCGTATTATATGTTTTATGTTAACAATTGATTTATTTTCATTTTATCTGGTTTTTTCAAAATAATTTTTCCCTTAAATATGCAATTTAAAGTTCTTCAACCTTAATTTAGGTAGTGTATTTATCTCAACACGTATGGATTCCTATAATATGAAGGCATCTATTTGGTAAGTTTCATTGTGTATTCTATACTTTTTGTTTTATATAAAGGCATTTTTTATGTTAGAGATGTATTGTATATTAACACCTTAATATTTCTTCTACGTGGTTTATTGTATAACATATGTTTTGCTTCAATTATGAGTTATTATTGATATGTTGCTGGATTGTTATTTGATTTCCAATTGTATTTTTACCATTCTATAATTTGGACTATAAGACTTCAATAATTCCTTTTCACTCTTTCTTGTGACATATTGAATTAACTTATTAGGTTTTCTATTTGGTTTTATAGTTAGCTAGAAGTACCTCTTAGAATCGACATTGTAAGATACTAATTATTTTGGATAATTTTTATATGTTTCTAGCCTTTATGAATATATATATGTTTTGTACTTTTGTTTAGTTTGATTTAAAGGCTGATTTTTTAATTAAATATATTTACTCAGCTTTGCAGACTCGTATGTTCCATAATCGGTTAATATTTTTAATGTGTTCGGTATGGTTTTCATTTAGTTGTTCTTCATTTACTATTTTACGTCTTTTGATATATTATTCGCAAGTTTTGGTCTTACTTAATGTTTGTCATTGCAGTTGTATTGTTTGCTTGTGACTGATATATATATAGAGGTAAATTATTTTCTTTTTAAATCTTTTGTATTATATGCTGATAGATCTATACTTTACTTCTTACACAATATCGTGTTTAATTTATTTCTCTGTAGCTTTGAGACGCTATTGTGTAATAATTGATTAATCATGTCATTTACATGGGAATGTTAAAGAGAACTCCAATCTATTGGAAACTTTTTTGACACCAACTACTGTTCATCTAAGGTATAGTTGCATGAATCTTCTATGAATAAAGAAGCAATGTTTGTTGCTTAATTCCTCTTAGCTTTTATATTCTTTTATCATTTAATATATAGATGATATATTCTATAGATATATGGTATTTGACACAATGTATCTTCCCTTTATATTTTTTTCTCATTGCTTAAATCAAATAAATAATGTCTACCTGGTGTTTCGATCTGGCACTTAATGTTGCGAACAGTAAAGTATTCTTTGATGGTTTCTATAATAAGGAAATATATACTGTGTGTATGCTTCTCTTACTTTTACAAAAAAATGAAAATAGGTCTTTGTTATTATTCATGTCAAAATTTTTCATAATTTGGTTTGTCAAATATCTAGTTGATATAAATGTTACAAAGTTTTTTTAATGTGTTCTTTTACTTTTTGTTCAACAAAACATAGCAATATGTGCATGCTTCTCTTTACAATTGAATCTAACCTTTATTTAACGACGTCTCTACTTGTGCAATGCACGTGTATTACACTATTCACATTCTAATCTAAAAGTCACACTTTTTTTTTTTTTGGGTGACATGGTGGGATACAAGGGAGGGGAGGGGAGGGGAGGGGTTTGAATTCGAGACCTCTTACTCGAAAATTGAAATTGTTCAAACCACCATATGTGTTATCTCTTAAACAAAAAGTTACATATAAAATGTTTTTACATAAAAATGTCACATTCATCATTATATTTTCATCAAAAGTCACATTTGGGCTACTTTTTTAATTAAAAATCATGTATAGCTATTTTGCCATGTCAAGATATGTCATATCTCGTTGCAATCAATGACAAATGTTTAAACCAAATTTGGAAAGTTGTAGTATGAGTCCCCAACCCATTGCTGTATTAGCAAGTCGGTCCAATTGTTGAAGAGAAGAGGATATTTATTAACTTTCAATTGTAGAATTAGTTCTCAAGGATGTAATCATCTAGAATGATCATCTCAATAACTATGTGACTCTGCTGAAAATTGCATCTCTTTGAATTTGCATAACTTATAAAGTTGAATGCAAAGTAAAACTTACATGATAGTTTGATGCATGTTATAATAAAGCCATTCAAATCAGCTTACTCCGAATAACATTGTAAGCGAAATGTCAAAGTAATAAATACACATTCTTTCTTTCACACCTCTTATTACATATATAGTTCAACATTTTAGATAAACATTAAGTTTACCTTGAATGGTTAATTATTACTAACGTACTTGACTCACCTAAATTCAGTTACTCACCGTCCAAGCTTTTTAATACTCTATGTCTAATAGGGTCCCTACTTTTGTCACTTGAAGAGAGGAAAAATAAAAATTGGAACAAGCATTTGTGTGGATGAAGAAGAGCAAATGAAGATAAAAATTCAGTAAGGACAGTTATAAGTTATTTTTGGGACCACTTAACAAAGCCAAAAGCAGTGTGTTTACGTAGATGAAAGCACTAAAGGCCCACCATTATATTTCATGGACTTAGAACATTTTTTTTTCTTTTTCCCTCTTTTACTTGTTCATATCTATTTATATAATATGTGGTCGATGGTCATCTCTTTGTATATAGAGGTGTTTATACTTCTTTTATGTAATGGCATAAATTATCTAAGGGTACATAGAACATGTATGATAGTTATATTAACACTATATATTCCTTTGGATATTGTCCTTTTAACGATAACGGTAATCGATTTTACATTTTTTTTAAGATAACTGTCTTAGGGTTTACCTAATTCCTTAAAATTTTTTAAAAGTTGTATCTGTATCTTCAACGTTACATTAACCAACACATATTGTCTATCTTCCCTTTTTTGTCTAAAAAGAAGAGTGTAAACAGACCCATCATGCCCCCCTTCCCTTCTCTCTCGGATAGAAAAGGAAAGAAATAAGTGTATTTCTTTCCTAATTTCCATTTCCCACTAGCGTATGTGTCATCTAACTCCAATAACTAACCTTGCTAATTAATGAAAGGTTGAGGATAAAACGTGAAAAAAATAATAATTATAGGTATGTACAAATTTTGGCTATGATATTCTTTCATTTTTTGCCCCCCCTTCTATTTACATGATAACTTTGTAGACGCACCTTTCATTTAGATGAATAATTTTTTTTTCATGTTTTTGTCGAAGAAATATCTTTATCACACTTCGGAATCTAGATTATTTTGTTCGAACTCAAAATTATTTCAACATGGTTATAATTTTAGTGGGCACATTTCTTCAATCATTTAAAATCTCAACCATCACGTCAGTTTTCACATGTTTATAGGTTCAAAAGAGCAATTTAATGTTTGGAATATATGTACCCAAAAATAATAATAATATGTTGAATGGATAGTTAGATACTTTGACAAATAAAAACAGAAAAAAAAGAATGTGGATGCAAAGAAAAAGCAATGCAAGTGGAGAAAATAACATGAGAGCCCACATTTAATTGTTTCTTCCCAAAATACATGTGAATAGGAATATGGTTATCCATGTACATCACAACCACTAAAAACGTCAACACTAAAAAGTCACATATGGGGTTTAAAAAATTACAACACTTGTCCTTGAATTTATAGTGTTGTTTTATTTTGAAATCTTATTTGTAATGCATGGGTTTCCCAAACAACGGGTGATTTATGCGGTTTGCAGATGATAAGGTCGACCAATGGTGGTAACTAATTTTTTTCGTTGTACTAAAAGATAAAACAGTTAATTAGTGATAATTTATTGATCGTTAATCTCAGTTTTTCATTCTTGATGCACTTTTATGTGTTGTACGTGCATATATATATATGTAGCTTAATGGATGGGCATTGTCCATTCAATATCATGGTACATAGTCTGTAAAGGAAGCTTAAACTGGACCACCAAATTGCCTATTTATCAGATGTTGCATTAACCACACCTAATATCTCAAGTCCTTGTGTTTTTTCACTTCAAAATTTTAAATTTGAAAAATAATATTTTAATTAAATACTGTGTCACCTAACAAAAATAAATAAATAAATAAATTCTTAGATGCAGTAGTTCGTAAATGTGTGGTTTATATCCATTAATAAATAGAATTGAATACGGATGAAGGTACATTCCAGTTTGTGAAAACCTAATTCATTGAATTTTTGAGCAGAAACGTCGGTGATGTCCCTATCTTTGGATTTTTAGTGGATTTTGATGTTCGATGAAATATAAACATCGTTTCTTCTGTCGTATTTGACTCACAACAATACGACCAAACTAAAACGCTCTCTCTATCCACATATTTGTATTTGTGCAGTGTGGCGGCGGCCAGGTCTCATTTTGTAAGTTATTGTGTTTCATTTAGCTACAAGATCGATGTCAAATTTTTATTGTTAACCAGCCTCGTAAGATATAACACAAGGCGTGTTTCGCATGCCATGGTTTCATTTTAATTGCTCCATGAATCTTAAATTTTAATGAAATATAAGAGTCACGAGATGCTTTGAATATATATTTACATCGTTGTGCTGCGGATACGTTGAGTTATATTATATATACCCAGAGTGCAATATTCCCAATTTAAAAACCACTAAAAGCTTAGTAATTAACCACTGCTTGCTTGATGTCAGGAGTAATTAAAAAGCCATTTGATATATGCATTTTTTTTTTTGGAGAACGAAGGTTATTTATTAATCAAGTTCTCCAATGAAAGGAGATAAACATAGGGAAATATAATCGTCCCAAACATGCACGACTTGACTAGATAACGTTTGGTGAGCTAGAAAATTAGCACAAATTAATGTTTTGATCTCGTGGGATATGCTTGCAACAACCACCTTGAGATGTTGCAAGTATAAGGTCACGATATGCCTAAAGACAGGAGCCAAAATCCATGCATCATATATATGTACCAAATAAGTAATTTCCATATTGCTTAATTATATATGTGTTTAACTAACTAGAATGGACTTGCTAGACGTGCAATTATAATAGTATTTAATTTAATTGATGGCGAAAATTTTTCACTTCATAAATTAATGGGAAAGTATTAATATGCTCATCAGTCATCACTAGCTAGCTAATTGTAGATTGAAATAATTAAATAACAATATATTTTTAATTTTTAATTTTTAACTTTTTTTCCATTCTTTGTTTATTCGCTGTTAGGGCATCCTTACAAAATGTCTATTGAAAGTTCAAAAAACGAAAAATTAAAAAAAGAAAGGAAAAACTTATAGATGTATAAGACATCCCCACATTTAAAAGGATGTGCTAGACGGTTCCATTCATTTAGTATTTTTCCCCCTTTCCTTTCCCCTCTCTTCTGAATAAATCAATAGTAATTAGACACATTATCTACTATCCTTGTTCCTTACTGCCGTGCTAAATCCATAGAAAATATTGCTTTTGGGAGCTCAATGTAAAGTTTGATCTATAAAAAAAAATTTTTTAGAAGAATGTGTGCTAGGAATGTAAAAAAAGATTATCGGAAAGTATAATTTTTTTTAATAGAATATGTAGTAAGTACTAAATTAATTTGAATTTTAGACAAATTATATATATATATATATATATTGATAAAAGGGAGAGAGGGGAGAGAGGAGGAAACATTGGGGAATGATGAGTGTGGTTCGATTCAAATCTCCTACCCGAAAGTTTGAGCACCCAACTACATAAAAATAAAAACCAACATAGAAAATATTTTTCTTGATTGGTTTTCATTTATTTTTGTGACTTATAATGCAATTCATTGTTTGCCATTGAAAATGTTGTTACTCTTTTCATCCTAAATATATAGTTTTGTTTTTCTTTTTTGAATGTCCCAAATAATTTTCATTAATTTATCAATATACTTGTTGACAACAATTTAAGCTGGAATTAACTTGACATCAACAATTCATTAACCATTGATTAGACTATTCACTTTCACAAGAATATATATTCAAGATGTTTAGGGTATTGATCTAACAGCTCCAAAAATCCCCCTCCTACTAACATGGCGGGGGGTATTTATTGGGGGTATTTTTTGAATGTCCTCCACGTGTTTGGTTCGAATGATAGGTGGCGTCCACGCATGCCTAGTCACCACCCACGTGTATGATTATGATAGCTCGTCTCCACTAACTGGCTCAGCTTGGTTCCGATTGGTTCGGTATAAACATCTGACCGACCTGTTAGGTCGGTTCCCTCATCAACAATTGTCCCCTCGAGTTTGCTCCCTTTTGCAAGCGATGGGGGTGAATCGGTTTTACGGAGAGAAATGGGGAACCTTCTCAGAAATATTACACTGACGAAGCATGTCCAATACGTCGGTTCAGGGTCATGGGACACATGTCGACTCGTGGGTGGTGGATCCGTATGGTCGCGCTCGGGAATCGCAAAGGGTGGCAGCAATTAATGATGACTCTTGTACTTCTCAAGGTTTTATGGGTTTTAGCATGATAGAAAAGCACCCTTTCATTTATTCTCTCTCCTTTGCTTCCTTCATTTCTCTCGGCAAAGATATTCATCCGGTGACTCTTACTTCTTTCTTCCAAAATCTTCGTGAGTGATTCCCAGGTAAAGACTGGCTTTAGTTCTTTGTATTTCAGTAATTTTAATCCCTCCTATCTATTCCCTTAATCATGAGCCAAGAGGGTGAGGCGCGTTCACCAAGGGACTCTGGCGACTCCGACGTCATTCCAGTGGTACCAGTGGCTGATAGGGGAAAAAGAACAATGGAAGCTGTCTTGTGCGAATCATTTGGGGAGGAAGTTGCCTGGTCGACTGATGAATCTCTCGAGGGGGTTTCAAGGGAGATAGAAGGTGCAATGTTGGCCGAGGAGGGGGAAGGCTCTGAGGCGCTTCCCCTGGCGATTAAGGGTTCCCAGTGGAGTAGAAGGGGGAGATGAATGGCAACGCCCACCTCCTCGCGCGGGGCCATATGCATCGCCCTTTTCTTGCAAGGACCTTCCATCTATAGCTACCGAGCAGGAGCTGCATTATTGGAAAAGAAAGTATAAGATTCCTGACTCGGTGCACTTCTTTCTACCCTATTTTTCGGAAAGGGCGGATTGGCCTTATAAAGGTTGTGTGGCAGCGAACATGCAGATGTTGGAAGCTGGAGTTCGGTTTCCTCTTACTCCCCTGGTAGCCGACCTCCTCAGGGAGTGGGGGCTTGCGCCCAGTCAGATTACTCCAAACGAGTGGAGGGCAATCACGACTTTCTTCATATTGTTTGCACTGTCTGATTACCCTAAACCGACCTTTGACGAGCTGAACTACCATTATGAGTTTAGGGTGTGCGACGGGATGGGGTCAGGGCAGTTCTACTTCATGAAGCGCAAAGGCCGGGAGACATTAATTACTGACCGACCTGAGTTGGTAAAAGATTGGAAAGATAGGTGGTTTTATGTCGGTGGGAATTGGGCACCACTGGGCCATCCCAATGATAGGCTGATCCCTGTTTTATACCGACCTAGGCGCAGTAAGTATGAGCCATTTTTTGGGGTTTGTACCTAAAGGTTCTCTAATACTTATCGTTTTCCTTCGTTTTCAGGAATTCCGGTGCCAGAGGTCAGTGCTGAGCATCTGAAGCGCATGGCTGTCATCGCTGCACAAGGTGGTCTGCACAGCTCATCAAAATTCCTGCTGACCGAGGAGAATCTATTCCGAGCCGGCCTGACATCGGTCTCTCTGTTCGAAGTTTTAGCTCCAGTCCCAAAAGGTACGGCATTTGTTAACTTTAGTTCAGGTCATTTAGGAATTCAGACTTCGTCTGACTACAAACTTGGTTTATCCAGCCCCTCGTATCCCCCTCAAAATTCCAGTTGTAGAGAAGAGGATGCCACCCAAGGAAATAACGATGACCCAAAAGGTCGCGGCCAGGAAGGCCAGCTCCAGGAAAGATCAAACGGCTCCCTCTGGACCTTCAGAAAAGAGAAGAGGGGAGGAGCGCCAGTAGTACTACAGGACTTCTTCCCCTACGCCCTCAACTATAAAGAACCTTCCTTGTTCCGTTCAATGGGCTATGGAGGCGCCAGCTCGGGCTTGGAACGTACGAGAGGAGTCCATGTCCAACAAGATGACCATGGAGGACATTGTGGCTTCTTCGATAGCGTACATGGCCCGAGCGTTGAATTATCAACAAAAGGCCCTTGTGATGGCCAGAGACAAGGAAGAGGAAGTGGATAGTTTGACCAAGAAGTTGGCTCGTTCTGATGCCAACTTGAGGGCGGAGGTCAGTAGGCGGCAAAGGGTGGAAAAGGAGCTGAAGAGACTAATGGCTAAGTCTCTCGAGATGGAGAAGCTAGCGATGGCTGAGAAGTCAGCTCGGGAAGGCTTAGAGAAATGCCATGCGGTCGAGCTCGAGAAGAAAGTCGAAGAGGTCAGGGGCGCAACCAAGGCCTCGGCTGTTGAAGAATACAAGGCCTCTGACGATTATAATACCGACCTCAATCTGACTTACGTGGTCGCGTATAATGAGATCATCAGGGGCCTGGCCACTCACAAGCCCGGCGATCCGGTGGAGTTCCTGCACAAGGAGCTCAAGTCTTAGAAAGAGGCGCAGGGGCTGTTTGATGCTCCAGCAGAGGAAGGAGATCTCGTAGCTGGGGAGAGCGGAGCCCCCCTACTGGAGAGCAGAGACTTAACAGTTGTATGCATCGGATATCGATGTCTTTTGTCTAATGGAATAAATTAAGCACCGTTCTGCTTTACTTTGCATTTTGCTTTCGTTTTACTTTGCGCACACGTATGGGTACATTCATTGTAGTTAGCCTTGCGTTCGGCTTCGTGTTTTAACATCTAGCGTCGAATTATATTCGTGAACTTTAGAGTTCCGTCAGCTATGCAATTTGGACAGCGTAACAAGAGTGAATTTTCCTTGAACGAATTTTCTTTCCCATTGTGAAGTATGAGAGTTTGGCCTACATGCATATTACATAGGAGCAATCTCGTAGGGGTATTTACAAATGACAATGACCTGGTGAGGTCTCCGTAAAAAAAAAAAAGAAAGGTCCTCCATCCCAGTTACTGAAAATATTTCTTGAGATGCTCCGCGTTCCACGGGTGTGGTAGAGGGTTGCCATCTAAGTCTTCGAGCTTGTAGGCTGCATTCGGCAGTATACCCACAATCACATGGGGTCCTTCCCAGGTCGGTGCTAATGTTCCTGCGGTTGCGTCCTTGGTGTTTTGGAATACCCTCCTAAGGACTAAGGCCCCAATATCAAACGCTCGAATTTTCACCTTGCGATTGTAATATCGGGCACTTCTCTGCTCATAGGCGGCGTTTCTCATGGCAGCCAGCTCCCTTTTTTCCTCTAGAAGATCGAGGTCGGTTTGAATAAGTGTGGGTTGATTCCTTCGTCAAAGTGATTGACTCTGAAGGTGGGGAGTTCCATCTCAGCCGGGATCACAGCTTCCGTTCGATAGGTGAGGCTAAATGGGGTTTCCCCTGTAGAGGACCTAAATGTGGTGCGGTAAGACCACAGTACGACAGGTAACTCTTCTGCCCACCAGCCTCTTAATCTTTCCAACCTTGTCTTGAGGGTGTGCTTGATAACCTTGTTCACTGCTTCTACCTGTCTGTTTGATTGGGGGTGGTTAGGTGTGGAGAAGTGTTTCCGGATTTTGTGCCCTTCGCAGAAGTTTCAGAAATGTTCGTTATCGAACTGCTTTCCATTATTAGTGACAATAGAATGCGGTACTCCGAGGTGGCATACGAGGGACTTCCACACGAAATCTGTTGTCTTTTGTTTCGTGACCTTGGCTAGGGGTTCTGCTTTGGTCCATTTCGTAAAATAGACTACGGCAACAATGGCAAAATGAACTCCGCCCTTCGCCCTTGGTAGTGGGCCAATCAGATCAATCCCCCATTTGGTGAAAGGCCACGGGCTCATGACCAGCGTCAGGTCGGCAGGTGGGTTTCTCAATAGCGGTGCACATCTTTGACACCTGTCACAATTTTGAGAAAATTTGATCGCGTCTTTTTTCAAACTTGTGACAGG
>CAVNYN010226050.1:0-21593 GCA_963692815.1 Nyctanthes arbor-tristis | reverse complement strand
GGTTCTTCTATAGAGTTCTATGGAGTCTAATAAATTATGCAACATGATTTTATTGGAAACATTGGAATCTCACCTCATAATTTATTAGACATGGTATCCAATGGACTCCATAGAAAATCTCTGTAAACAAACCGAGTCGAGCCAGCTCAAGAGCCTAAAATCTAGGCTCGCTCGACAAAAATTAGGCTAAAGCTCGAGTTTTTTTGGAGCCAAGCCATAAACTTTTTATTAAGAAAATATTAAAAGACATAATATGAAAAGTCATTTTTACTCTTAAGCCCATATAAAAGAGCCAGCCTGGATGCGCCAAATGAGCTTAGCGTGGTCGGCTTGCCTCAAGTCTTGCCTCAATTTTGAAGCTCGACCAGAGCTCTGGCCCGTCTAAGAGGAGCCACGAGATAGTTTGATATTGCGCTATGACGCCGTGAAGTTATATGTGCCATACTCAGTTGACATTTTCATGTGTTTTTATAATAAGAACAAAAGCAAAAATACAATATAAAGCCTATAAGAATAAAAGGAAATAAGGGAATGATTTTGCAAGCATATAGGTGGCGAATGGTAAATATTTTCTAAAATTCAGTGAGCTTTTGATTACAAATGAAATTCAGCGAGTTAATAGTTACATTTATAAAGTATAGTGAGTATCTATTAAATTTTAAAATATTACTATTAACCACGTCACTAACACAGTTAACTTTATATAAACGGCAGTTAAGACAGTCATAGATTGTGAATATTACTTAAAGTTCAGCGAATTAGTAATTACATATCAAAGTTCAGTGAATAAGTAGTTACATCTCTAAAGTTTAGTGAGTATTCATTAAATTTACCCACTCATAATAAGTTTCAAAATCAAATAAGTTTCAAAATCAATACCTTTGAAAGTCTAATGGGAAAGCAAAGACAAACCAACAACCAAAAATACTGAAAAATCTAATAAACAGTCAATAAACCTGACAAAACTGAATGACCAAAATTAGTTTCAATCAGTTTTGGTTCTAAATTTTCCAGTACCAATTTTGTCGGGCTGATTTCACGTCTACCCATCGTACTAATAAATCGTGTGTTTTTTACTTAAAAAAAATGGAGTAGTGTATTTTTGTCCGCTCAGAAATATCAATTCCGCTATTAGTACTTGGTAGTTTACACGCTCAGTTACACAATAGATGGAAAATGACTCAAATGCTCTTAATGAGTTAAAACCCATCTTCAACCCCATATTCCCAAATCAGATCCCCAATTTGAGAACCAGCATCTCAGAACCTCTCCTCCCTCACCGGCCGTCTTCCAACTGGCTATTTCACCATCAATCGCCCAAGTTACCCACCATCGCCGGAGACCGAATAACCCCAAAATTAGAGCACCATTTTCGAAACACCCCATCCCTCTCACCATGAATTAGTCGCTCTCATCTGAATTACATGAAATTTTTTTTTAAAATAAACATCTGATTTTTATTCATACCCCAAAAGAAAGGTATAGCTAAAGAAAATAATTCAACAATTCTCCAACCTGAACAAAGAGTGAAAACAAAAACAGAGATCCAAAAAGGGAAACGTTACATGAAGAGAGGAAAAAAAAAAAGAGCAGCACCAAAGCTCCATTATCACTAGCAGATCAGGAACATCTACCAAGCAGAAACACAAAGGGCCACTGCTTCCAAAGAACCCCCTATCCAGAGGTGTGAACGGCATGTTCACGAGCTCCAATGACCACCAAATAATTGAATTACATGCAATTAGAAAAGAGGGAAACCCCATAAATTTGAATAAATTCTGATCCTTGTATGGAACTATATTAATACTCGTACACAGTAAGCTTCTATAAAGCCAACAACAAAAAATGGGGTGAAAATGAAAATATCTAGTCTTCAAAAACCAACCTCTTTGGGTCCAGCGCCGCTGAACAGGAAACGAGTTGATGCCATGAGCTGATGCTTTTCCCCCCCCTGATACTTGTTAGCCGGAATGTGGCTCCATCGCCATTGACGCCTTCTCCCAAATTTTGGCGGTGGTCGAATGTTGACGGAGGGTATTGATTTGCGGATCTAACTTCGGAGGGAGTGATTTGGTTATCCGACCTCAAGCGACGGTAGATAACTTTTGCTGCTGACGGTCGGCGGTGTAGGAACTAGCTGGAAGACTGCCAGTGAGGGTGCGATGCTGGTTCTCAAATTTTGGGGTGGGGAGGTTTCAAAATCTGAGTTGGGAATGGGGTGGAAGATGGGGTTTTAACTCATTAAGGGCATTTGAGTCATTTTCCACCCATTGTGTAACTGAGCTTGTAAACTACCAAGTACTAATAGCCTTTTTGCGGAAATATCTCAAAGGTTGTACGAATGATTCACAATCATCACTAGTTGAGTTGGTCGCACTTTGTGGTCTCCGAACACTGCCCAATTTGCCCAAATTGCACGGTCCAAACAAAAACAACTAGGTGGTTGCTGCAGGCAAGTGGGCTCCACATAATGGGAGGCTAGTGGGGCCCGTATATCATGTCTTTCGGTTGCAAGAAAAAGCTTAAATAGCCGCTACATTCCCCCGAGTCCTTGCAACAAGAAGGGCCGGCAAACTCGCGGCCTAAGTAGCGTGTTTGCACACAGAGACTAAGAGAGGCAGGGAAAGGAAAATTTTCCTTTCAGGTACTTCCTTCTTCTCATTCAACTAATTACCCCTACTGTATCTATGTATATATGTAATGTATCTATGAATGCGAATGTAATGGTGCAATGTCATATTGGGAATAATGGAATCTGAGATAGGATTTCCTAGATCTTGAAGTGGGTTCGAGTTTTTGTGTTTATTTAATGAGTTTGTTCTCTGGATTCTGCATAATGTGAATTCTTTTTAGCTCATAATATAAAAGATGCATCAAAGGGGACAGTGATTTTCACATACAAGTGAGCTCCTACGCTGTTGGAATTGGGTTTTTTGGATCTGGATATATATATATTTTTTTGGCCCTCCTTTTCTTCGTGGTTTGGTTTCTGGGAACTCTGTATTTTTGTTTATTCATTTGTGTAAAATTTATGAATGGTGCCTAAAGCTCGCAGGCACTTTTTCTTTGAAATTTTATACTTCTCTTATTGCAGCAAATGAAAATTTACAAATCTTCAAGTCTTAAATTGTTGGAGATTGAAGACGAGATTTAAGTGAACACATGAACTTGGGGTTGAATGAATCTAGAATTGCTTAAGCTTTGGATTAGAGTTCATCATGAAGAAAGTTTAAATTACTGAAGATGGCATTTATAAAGTCTTATGAGATCTTAAACTTGTAGGCAAGAGTTTACAGAAAAGAATAGACTTGCATAAAAGAGCAAATTTGAAGGTAAATCTTCTTAATATTATTTAATAGTCTTGGTTGACTGCTTTGAGCTATTTAGCTTTGCTTTTGTCTTTCCAAAGGTCGTATGGCCCATTTCCGTTCATCTTTTTGCGAGTTTTAGCTTTTTTAATTTGAGATTCATAGATTTAGGAAATTCAGTCGTTGGCATCCATTTTCTTAATTGCTTTCGTCTGTCTGAAAGTGAATGTTATTTTTTAAAACAAGCAGCCGCTTTGTTTTTGCTATTTCCATGGCCATCGCTATCGTTTCTATCAACTTCTTTTCAAGTGGGTTTGGATGGATTATGATGCTTCTTGAATCATGACCAGGTATAGATTCTGCTATGCTGTAGATTTAACATCCGTTTCATTTCATCACTGGAAAGGCATATTCTATACAATGAAATGGACATGATTAGACAGGACATTGGACAAATTTCCTTGACGTATCTAGTCGAACACCAAGTAATATTTAGGTATGAAGGACATTTAGGCTTGTCCAATTGTTTCAACAAAGGGACACTTATCTTCAAAAAAAAAAAAAGAAAAATGGAAGGAAAAGTAATATGAACAAATTCATGGAAAACTTTTGACATTGCATTTGAAAGGCCACATTGCAGGCCTACTTCATTAATTATTATTATATTATGTCAAACTGGAAAGTGGAAAATGACTTGTCCCCAACGCATGTTCAAGTTCAAAATTAAGTTGCTTAATAGCTCAAGATCTTCTGTTAATCGCACCAAACAAACCATACTTTTCTTTTCCTTAAATATCTTGGGCGATTACTCATTTTGGATGGCTTTTACTTTATCTTTCTTTCTTTCCCTTTTCAGAAAGTTGGCACCTGATCATATCTAGTAAATCAAACACTGCAATTGGCCACTCTGATTCTTTTTATTGGCATAGCTTTTCCTTTTATGATCTTTTGAAGTGCAAGTTGATGTGTATGTACTTAGTGACTTGGAATTAGCGTGTTATGCTGATTCACAAGTTGCCAATTTTAATGAGTGAACCTAAATATTGTAAATTTTTACTGTTTCTCACAGATTTTTATCTGATGAAATGCCTTTCCTATAACTGAAAGCGATGTCAACCTATAGAATCATACTACCCCGCAACTTTCTTTATTTTCTACCACTACTTTCAAAAGTTGAAATTATATAGCATCTTATTCAATGGATGGGTAGGTGGCAGACTTCTTGGCAGTCAACTTTGAGATATCGGCCAAGATGATTTAATTAATTTGGGCCCTACTCTCTTGTAATTGCTAGATTGTTTGGATATTTTCACCCGTTATTCATGAATTTGCATCTTTTCCTTCCTTATATATATAAAAACACAATGTGACTGCTTTAGGGTATGTTCATTGTCATGTAAAGGTTAGGCATGTAATATGGTATTAACAATAAAATATTAGTTAGCCACCTCAAAGAAAGTTTACTTTTCAAAGTTATGAACTTCTTAATGATAGTTCAACTTTGGACAAATGAAAATTTGTTATTGTAACTGCAAATGGGATATTATTTTTTTTTTAATTGATTTATATCCTGGGTGCATCCCAATTTCTTCTCCAGTGTGTTTGCCCAAATAATATTCTTAATTTGATTGCCTACACAGATAGCTATAGCATCCACATGCAAGATTGGCTATTGTTATTCATTCGTAGATATGCAATGCATATAATTGTTTCAGCATCTTGTGGTTGTTGATTTATTTTTCTCGTTGCCATTTGCAACTACCGAACTACATTATCCTCACTGTTATTCTCTTCCATTTACAGGTCGCTGAACAATGGGTGCTGGAGGCCGAATGTCCGTTCCCCCTGAGGGCAAGAAATCGAAGTCTGAAGTTGTCCAACGAGTTCCACATTCTAAACCTCCGTTCACACTTGGGGAAATCAAGAAAGCCATCCCACCGCATTGTTTTCGGCGATCTGTCCTCTGTTCTTTCTCCTATGTTGTTTACGACCTAACAATTGTCTCTCTCTTCTATTATGTTGCCACCACCTATATCGATCTCCTGCCTCACCCTCTCTCCTATATAAGCTGGTTACTGTACTGGATATGCCAAGGTTGTGTATTAACTGGTGTTTGGGTCATTGCACATGAATGTGGTCACCACGCTTTCAGCGATTACCAATGGCTAGACGACATCGTTGGCCTAACCCTACATTCTGCTCTCCTTGTACCATACTTCTCATGGAAATACAGCCATCGTCGCCACCACTCCAATACAGGTTCCCTCGAGCGGGATGAAGTTTTCGTACCCAGAGTTAAGTCAAGTATCCGATGGTCTACCAAGTATCTTAACAATCCACCAGGACGAGTTCTTTCGCTCCTTTTCCAATTTACTCTAGGATGGCCTTTATACTTGATGTTCAATGTCTCAGGGAGACATTATGACCGATTCGCTTGTCATTTTGACCCCCATAGTCCAATGTACTCAGACCGGGAGCGTGCCCAAATCCTTATTTCTGATGCTGGTATTCTTGCTGTAACTTGTGGGCTTTACCATCTTGTGGCAGCCAAAGGACTTGCTTGGGTGCTTTGTGTTTACGGTGGTCCCCTGCTCGTAGTGAACGGGTTCCTCGTGTTGATAACTTATTTGCAGCATACACACCCGGCTCTGCCTCACTATGACTCGTCTGAGTGGGATTGGTTAAGGGGGTCTTCCGATCTGGCCACAGTAGACAGAGACTATGGTATTCTGAACAAGGTATTCCATAACATTACTGATACTCATGTCGCACACCATTTGTTCTCAACCATGCCACATTATCATGCAATGGAGGCAACAAAGGCAATCAAGCCGATATTAGGGAATTACTATCAATTTGATGGGACGCCTATTTTCAAGGCAATGTGGAGAGAAGCGAAAGAGTGTATTTATGTTGACCGAGATGAAGAAGAGCAGAGCAGGGGCGTCTTCTGGTACAAAAACAAGCTTTAGATTTTTAATGATGAAATAGCAGGGTAATGCAGGAAGCAAATTTCTAGGTCGATGTTGGTCGATATTTTGTATTGTCTTGGTTAATTTAGGATTGTTTTTTAAACTCTGTACTGAACCATTAATTCTATTCTAGTTTTTCATTTTTGATTGAACTGGTTGCATTTAATTTTGCATTTCCAGGTATTTTATTGAACTGGTTGCTGAAAGCATTTCGTCAGTTTTTAATTCTATTCTATTGAATGTATATGTTTTCCCACTACACATTATTCGGAACATGATTAACGTTAGGGAAAAATGTCAAGGGGAAAAAATTAAGAGGAAAAAAACCTATTTCCTAATAATGAGTAGGGGAAAATTTAACGGAAAACATTTAAATTGGATGTGTCAAAATTTGATTGGTTTAAACATAGATTTGTGGGTCAAGGAAAGTGGGTGGAAATTTAGCCCTTAATTTACCCAGATCCCTTTTAATGTGACATTATTCCCACTCTTCCTGCAATATTATTTAGATTTGCAGAGTTGGGTTTTTCCACCTTATATTGATCTTGCTCTAATTGGGGGCATATATATTTTTAGATTTTCAAATAAATTAAGATGTGTACTTTTTTTCCCCTCTTTTAAAATGTCATCAATAGACATCAATCTCTATTAATGGTCTCTTATTGTAAAGGTATGTTTGATCAACAATATTGTTTTGGCATATTATTGTAAAGGTATTTTACAGACTAATTCATAACTTCCCATCTCTCTATCTTACTAAATTCAAACCCCCCCTCCTTCCGGTTATAATTACATTTTGTATTTGTCTTTGTACGTCTTAGAGAGTTAAAAACACATTTCTGGTCCAATGTTTCTTACCGGTTGAAATGATTTTACAAAAGAGCAATTCTAAAGAGATATGAAAAGGGGACATTATTAGGTGACATTCTCATGTGACACATACTCATTGAGTGATGATTACATGGCTATTTTTTTATCATCTAATACAAATATACCACATAAAAATGTCTCCTAATAATATTCTATTTTCATGTTCTTTTAAAATTTCTCCTTACAAAAAGAAGAGATCATTGTGTATCTTTTAATCAATTATAAGCAGTTGGCAGTGTAATTTCGGCAAAGACATGCAGTCTTGTCTCGAGCAGCCATACTGGTTTCGTTCTCTTGATTTTTGCACTTCATTAATTCCAGTACGTCAACGCTTTGTATTTTAATATAGAATACCCCCTCCGTGTGAAAAAGATGTAGAATATTCTATGTTCGTCGCCTCAAAAAAATAATTCAGTTACTATATTGGGCTTGTACTTAATTTTTCATTTCTATATTTATCCCCGGTTAATTAACCGGTATCAAAATTCAAGAGGAAAATGAAATTAATCAATTTTTTTGAGATAATATTCAATATGCTCATAGAATTCTAATGGACACAATTTGAATAATTGTACTAATTCAATATTAATCATATTTTGGTTATTAGTTTGAAATCATTAATTTTATGCATAAGTGCTAAAATAGAAAAATACACATAAAATTAAATATTTCAACCACATTATCTACCGATTTTTAATTCGTGTGAAAACACCTACCATCCTATCTTTGTAGAACGGAGGAAGTATAATTAGTAAATAATTCCTTAAATTTAGATGCGGGCAAAAACGCAAGAAATATACTCCCTCCACCCAATAAAATATGCTTGCTTGTAATTTAATAGGGATTGAGAAAAATTAAATGAATGTTGTTAGAATAGAAAAATTTAAATAATATCCTCCCAATATACTCCTTCAGTTATATAGAACAATCTCGTGTATTAATCAATAAAGAAAATCATTACAAATTTGATTTTTAAGAGATTTACAGAATAAGTGAAAAGCCCTCTTGTGAATCCTTTGATTAACGATCGAATGGTGAAGACAAGGGTCACGTGGCTTGAATCTTAAACTTCTAATGTAAATCTTTATTTGTTGAAGATTCGAACTTGTTAAATCTCCAAAGAATTTGAGTTTCTAGATTTGGATTTGAACTTGAATATGATTTGCTTCAGATCAGAGAAGCTTTCAATCTTCAGGCTTTTTTCTTGAAGTGAATTTGATTTGTAGAAGACTTCAACTCCGGGATTTGGCTTGATATGATTCAACTGCAAGTTGTTTTTGTGCTCGGCAGCTTGATTTGTAGAAGACTTTAACTCTGGATTTGGCTTGATTTGATTTAAATGTAGGGTTGTTTTTGTGCTCGGCAACTACAAGGCTGTTTTTGTGCTCGGCAGCTTTGATTTAATTTTGGGAGAGTTTTGATGTCTCCAAGTCTTCAGGGTTTGTGTGCATCTATGACTTATGATTTTCATTAAACCAAATGTCCCTATTTATAGGAAAATCTAGGATTTTAAGAAAATGTACGACGGACCGTAACCGGATTTTTTATATAGGACAGACCTTTTAGAGTAAAATGAGCCTCCTACAAATTAATGGACTCTTTACAGGTTTAAAAGACTTTGGTGTTTAAGAAAATTTAATTTAGAAAAATTTTATTTGGATGGGACATTGCATGACAAGAAGCGATTTTTTTTTTTAATTAAGTCAAACCCATTGATCATGAGGAATAAAAATAATTTAAAATATAAGAAGCTAAAAATACCAAATTTAAGGAAATTTAGTTTTCTTTTTTTCTTTTTTTTTTTGGCTCTCTCTGTTTTTTTGCCTCATAATTTTTTTTTTCTTTTGCTTCAAGATTTACCATAATTCTTGTAACTCTCGTTTCCCAAGATATACTTTATTTTTATTGCACCCGTGCGTCAAGGAATGTTCTATAAACCATCTTAATGGTTATTTTTGGTAAAAGTTTTCTTCCTTACCGCAGTGAAATCCACGGGTAACCAAAAGGTGGAGCCATAATTCCCAACACTTTGTAGAATATTGGTAACAAGACGGAATTTTGCATGTGGTTTATGGCTGTTTTTGTGAATCTTGGTCGCATGTGCAACAGGAAAATTTTGTTCAAAACTTGCCGATCTTTGCTTGAAGAATTCAAATCACGGAACTAATTCTCTAATTCTTCTCTCTCTCTCTCTCTCTCTCTTTTAAAATTTAATTTGGAGATTTCTCTATTTTTTTCTAATTTAATTTGGAGATTTTCAAAATTTTATGCACTTGAACACCAAGAGTCAACCCTTTGCGATGTATTATGTTAAGTGTCAAGGTAAAAACCTTTGATCCAATACATTTTAGGTCAAAAATAGGGGTTGGTTTAATGTCCAACACATATTAGGTTGGAAAGCGTTTTCACGCCAGCACATATTATATTAAGGACGAGGTTTTTTAAATTTTCAAAATCCATACACTTCTGATGTTAAAGGTTAAGAACCGTTTGAAGTCAAACACATCTTATGTTAAGGACTTGTTTACGTCTAGTATATTAATTGTTAAGGACCGAGATTTTAGACTAACGCATCTTTCATAAGGATTTGAAATCATGGCTTTTATCGAACATGTCTTGTGTTAAGGACAAAAACTAAACTTTTGTCCAACATGAATTTATGTTAAGGACTTGTTTACGTCTAGTATATCTATTGTTAAAGACCAAGATATTAGACTAACACATCTTTTACTAAAGATTTAAAATCATGGCTTTTATCCAACATGTCTTGTGTTAAGGATGAAAAGTAAACTTTTGTCCAACAAACCTAACGTGAAGGGTTTAAAATTTTTGCTTTGAAAACTTTTCGGTGCAAAAATTTAAGACCACTTTTTCCCCTTTTAATTTTGATGCTTTTCCCTTTTTTTGTTGACACGTATCTTTTTTTTTTTTGGAATTGTTTTGATTATTTTATTTGTTTCTTTTGTGTTTCCCGATATCCACGTCCATGATAGAATTTTTTTTGCCTTTTTTTTGTTTTTTTATTTTGTTTTAAATTTTGTTTGATTGTATTTTCTTACTTCTTTTTTCTTTTTGGTTTTCTATTCTTTTGTTTTTTGTTGGGTTTTTTCTTTTTTTTTTTAGGTCATGCTATTTGGACATATATATGAACAAAAATTATGAAAAAAGAGAGTTCAGATTACCTTATTACCTCTGCACAATTCAAGGAAATTCAAAGTCATTTCAAAGATATTAAGTTAATTTAAACCCCTTTTTGTCATATCTTTGGTTCACATGTATGTCTAAATAGATTATTCTTTTTTTTTTCATGCTTTTGATTTTCCGTTTATTTGCTTTTTTTTGGTTAACTTCACTTGAATGGCTAAATAAAAATCTTAAAATTAGAATAATGATATTTATCTAAACTGAAGACCAGTCTCCAGTACTGGCGGAGCTAAGGGGGCGCCATGTTGGGCCCGTCCCCCAAAAATGGAAAATTTCCATTAAAGTTTGTTTATTTTAAAAAAGATATTATATGTAAAGGTAATTTAGCGATGCGTAATATACGGCTCACCCTTTCAGCCCAGCCCTATAATAGCTCCTAGCTCCGCCATTGGTCTCCAGTTTAGTTGTCATCACTACATTGGCCATTAAATAAATGAGGATCTATGTATTTAGGCATGTCAACTTATCCTTCAATATAGTGGTGTCAACTAGACTGGAGACCGGTCTATAGTCTAGATAAATAGCATCACTCTAAAATTAAGACTAATTTAGACATCCACGAAATAACTTAAAAGATTGAGTAGGATGTTACCTTTGCTTTGGGGGTATAAATGCCAACAGACACATTGCATTTAGACTTTACATCTGTAAGACAATGACCAATTCCTCTTTCCCGTTGATCAAGATTGCTTGCATCATGGATTTTTAGTTGCATGGCAATTCAAGCAATCAAGATCCTCCCCAATTTTCTTTACTTCATCATTCTCTCAGCACTTTACAACTGTTCCAAAAGATTTTGTTGATGAAGGAATTTTCAATGATGACTTTGAGGGAATGTTGAAACTTCAAGTGCACTGTGCTCTCAAAGCTGGCGAAAAAACTTCAATCAACTCCACTTTGATGATTTTAAATGTCCATTCATTCTTGAATGAATACAACTGTGCAATTTTTTTCTTTTTTTTTTCTGAGTTCTATCTTGGATAAATCAAGAATCTCCATTTTGCCTCATCAGACTGATAGGAGGTTTGATGCTTTAAAGGTTTTAGAAAACTTGTTTTTGTTCCAAGGACCTTCCTAGCAAATACCCAAGAGCATTGGTGGAGGAGTTGTAGCATCCAACTAGAATGCTCTTAATAGAGACTTGAAGTAACTTTTGGACTTTCAAAAGTTAACATCTCTAAAACTGCTCAAGAAGCCCTAGACAACATGCTTTTGAAGAATTTAACTGTTGTCTCTCATTCCATTGTGGAGTACAGAAATTGGTCTCAGTTTGCTCAACAATCACCGAACCTCTTCCAAAGAGTGAAGAGTCTCCTTTTCTTCAGGATATTTTCAGAGAAGCCCTACACAGCTATCTTTAGAAGATATTTAAGGAAGCTAGAATATGACTTTACCAACCTCAGAACTTGGTGAGATGATAATAACTAGACCTTTCAAGATTTGATTTTTGAGTCCTTTTATAGAGTTCCAGCACATTTGATGAACCAGACAAACACCTCTTTTGCAGACAATCAATGTTTATCTTTTCATGAGAAAAGAATACTTAGAGTAATGGCCACAAGGAAGACAATGCTTCTTTTTGAAGATAAGATTTGCCAACTGACTATTGAGCTTAAAAAATTTCTTGATAAGCTTCAAACTCGTGATGTAAAGATATAGCTTTTCGTACCTGATTGATAGTTTTTGATCTTGTTCTTGTGGTATAAGAACTTTGATAATTTTTCTCTTTGAATTATCTATCTCTCTTTTTTATTTCAAAAGAAGTATGATCAGTAGAAATAAAGAAATTTATTTATTTCATGACTGAACTTGGATTTTCTATTCTTATCCAAGCTGTCTATGTACTCTTGAAAAGGATCAAGTTAGAAGTTCAATACAAGACTTTATTTGTCTCGCATGAGTTTTTTTTTTTTAACTTGAAATATTTTTTGAGCCGTTCACAGTATATCCTCATGTGGTCTAGGTGCAGTATAAGATTTTTTTTCTGAGGAACAAAGAAAGAACTCTATGCGTAAAAGCGCTTCAACATTTTTCCATTGATAGGGCTGATCTGCAATCCATCCTTGTCTATGATCTTGTACACTCCATTCAATGGCGGAGGGAGGTAGAGGCCTGTAGGGCACTGGCCCCCACAGACTTGGAATATATTATGTTTTTACAGTTTTTGTACAACAAATAAGTAAATTGAGATTTCTAAATGACAATTCTTATGATTAATTAATGTTAATATAGATTAAGTAGCCAGTATTTCCTTTTTTTTTTTTTTTATACAATGGGGATATAAGGGAGTGGAGGGAAAATAAGGGAAGGGCATGTATGGTTTGAACTTAAGATCTCTTGCTCGAAAGGTGAAAACCTAACCACTAGAATATTTGTTCAAACCACTAGTAGCTAGTATTCTTATATTAGTAAAAAATTAAATCGTAAAAATAATATAAAATTTATTGACATATTAGATAATGAGCATGTTTTAAAAGTATTATTTTTCAATAAAGAATATGATAGAAACAATTAACATTTTGCTGTTATCATAGAACATGTTATACAAAATATTAATAGTTAAATTGTGTCTCCACTCGATCAGCGTCCTGGCTCCACCACTGACTCCATTAATGAATGCTTGAGTTACAATATATGGACCATCCCAATTTAGTTGGAATTTTACTCTGGCTCTTCAGATGATGATGATTGGTCTTCTTATGTAGAGCATCAAATCTCCAACGCAAAATGAACTGGGTCGCACTTTTCGTTGAAGGCATGGTCATTCTAGCTTGGTAGCACTCCAATTACACTTAAACTTCGAGCCTCTTTTCATCTAGCGCTTCCAACTCTTGTAGAGAAATATGGGCATTTTCATATGTTGTAAGCCCTTCTTAGATGATGAGTCTCAATGACGAGATTTGACACTCCGAAGGGAGTACAGCTTTCAACTTTATTCACGATAGCATATGGTGTTGCTTGTGTTGGAGTTCGATAAGTGGTGCAGTAAGCCCATAAAGCTTCTCCGGTTCTTTCATGCCAGTCTTTTTTGGATTTTAATACAACCTTTTTTAGTAGGTTTCATGAGGTTTTGTTGAAAGCTTCTGATAATCCATTAGCTGTTGCATTGTATATGGACCAATTGTATTGTCTAACCCAGAACTTAGTGCATAAATTGCTTATATGGCTATTGTAGAAGGGCTTTCTGTTACGAGGAATATCATATGGATAAGTGATTTAGGTGCGGATGAAATCCCCCAATGTTTTCTTCCTTGACTTCTTTCAGTGACACAGTTTCAGCCCACTTGGAGAAGTAGTCAATTGCAGCCAGAATGTAAAAGTGTCCAACTGAGGATTTAGGAGTTATAGGTCCAATCACATCAAGGCCCCATACATCAAATGGCTAAGAAGCTATTGTCAGATGTAATGGCTCGGGAGACTGATGGATGAAGTTCACATGGACTTGACAAGCTTCACATTTCCTTACATAGTCCATGGAATCTTAGACTATGATTGGCCAATAATACCCCCCATTCCTTTTATTCAATAATAGAGTTTTGGACCAGATTGATGTGCACCGCATATCCCAGAATAAGCTTCTTCTAAAGCATGCATCGCTTCTTCTTTACTTAGACATTGAAGGAAAACTCCATCAAGTAATCGCTGATAGAGTGTATCTTTGTAGAAGACGAAATGAGTTGCACGTCTTCTTATTTCAGTTTTACAGTGAAGGTTATCTGGTAGCTTTTGATGGTGAAGATAATCAATGATTGGCTATCTCCAGTCTTTTTTGACTTCATTGACTGCTTCAACATTGTTGTTTTCCTCCATTTTTTCGAGCTTTAATATTAAAATTACCCATCTTTGAGCAACTGATATTGGATAGGTAAAGTCTTCCTTCGACTTAGCTAAAATGGTAGCTAAACTAGCCAGAGCATTAGCCTCTCTGTTTTCATTTCTTGGGACGAATTTGATTTTTATTGAATTAAATCATTTCAGAAAGGTTGATGCATATTCATTGTACGGCTTTAGGTCTAAAATTTGGACTTTGTATTATGACAGAAGTTGCTTGATGATCAATATAGAATCTCCAAAAACTTCAAGCTGGTTGATACCCTTGTCCAACTCAGTTTCTAGGCTGATAATGGGAGCTTTACACTTAGCCATGTTGTTGGAACATTTTTTTGTCAAAGTAATGCATAAGGCAAGACCATATCACGATGAGTGACAAATACAACTCCTTCTCCAACACCGTATTTTTGAGTAGCTCTATCAAAGTATAACTTCCATGATGGTACTACTTCAGTGTAAAACACTTCTTCATTAGAAAGGTCTTCAGGGAGTTCTCATTCAGCAGGAATTTTGATCAAGGAAAAAACCGGCCAAGGCGTCTCCTTTGATGGCCTTCTACGGGATGAACTTGGTTTCGAATTTAGACAACATGAGTGCCTATTCCATATTCTTCCTAATAAAATCGGCCTTGACACAATGTATTTCAAAGAATCCATCTTTGAGATAAGATGAACCATATGTGCTAGCATATAATGTCTTAGATTTTTAGTTGCAAAGATTAACGCAAGATATATCTTTTCAATATGTGAGTATTTTCGTTTAGCACCTACTCACATCCTGCTCAAATAGTAAAGGGCATTTTGTTTTCCTTCCTCACTGACTTGGACAAGATGTTTCTAGAGAGTGTTTTTATGCCGTAATTTAAATGATGAATGGTGTTCCTGGAATTGGGGCTATGAGCATTAGTGTACAAGATAGATACTACTTGATCTTTGAAATGTATTTTTACAAGTATCATCCTATTCAAATTGCACATCTTTCCTTACTTGCCTGTTGAACATATGACATCTTCCATTGAGATTTGAGATGAATCTCCAGGTGTAGACAAGCTTTTCGCTGGAGAGTTTTCAGTTCACGCAAGTTGGTTGGCTATGGCGTATTGACTATAACATTAATTTTTGATTGATCTATCTCAATGACTAGATGTTGGACAATGAACCCAAAGAATTTCCCAGACATGATACCAAATGCACATTTTAGCGAGTTCATTTTCAAATGATACTGACAAAGTCTTTCAAAGACATCTCACAAGTCTCGGAGGTGATCGTCTCATTTCTTTGACTTGACCACCAGGTCATCGACATAACACTTTACCTTTTGTACATCATGTCGTCAAAAATTTTTTGCAATGCCCTTTAGTAGGTTGCCCCCACATTTTTCTATCCAAAAGGCATTGTTTTGTAGCAGTATATGCCTTTAAGGGTACGAAAAGCTGTAAGCTCTTAATCTTTGGGATTCATTCTGATTTGATTATATCTAGACAATCCATCCATAGAAGAAAGAGTTCCCATGCATTGTAGTTGCATCAACCATCAGTTCCGTTATTGGTAACAGAAAATCATCTTTTGGACATGCTTGGTTTAAATCCTGAAAATCGAAACATATTCTAAGTTTTCTATTTTTTTTCGAACAGGGCCAATGTTGGCAATCCAAGTACGGTACTAGACCTTATTTATGAATCTTGCTTCGATGAACTTTTTTTATTTCAGCTTCATTTTGAAGAATTAATTCTAGACGAAGCTTTTCTAAGGCTGTTTGATTGGATGAGCTCCACGCTTTATAGCTAGATGATAGACTGCAACTTTGGGATCTAGTCCTGGCATTTCTTTGTAAAACCATACAAAAAGGTCTTTCCATTCTTGCAATAGTTTGAAGTACTCAGCTTATTCCTCTTGACTGAGAAGAGCACTAACAAACACTGGCCTTAGGTCTTCATCAGTTCCTAAATTTAGCTGTTTCTAATAGTCCACAGTTGCTTACCCATCTTCTTCAAATGTTAACGGAGCTAGTTCAGATTCCTTTAATTCGTCATATTCGAATTTCTTCAAAGGCAATGCAGTTGACTGATACTCTTGCCTTCAATTTTTTCCTTTGTGTCTGTTTTTTGGCTTTTGTGGTTTTGGACTTGGGTTAGTAGTTTTTACTCTCAGCTAAGAAAATGCAGATCGCCTTTGAGAACCTTGTCTTTGCTTATTATTTTGGTCGGTGGGTGAAGTGTTACTGCCCAATCTTTAGAAGACAAATAGTTTTTCTTTCAGCTCAGTTGTTGTTCAAGTCTCTCTATCTAATCGTCTTAACACTGAAATTCTAGCATTTTCGACTTCTATTCAATCAAACACAGATCATCGGGGGTTCTTTTACAATTTCATCAGGAACTTCGACAACCTGGTCATGACTGGATTTGAAGAAACTTCCTTGACCTAGATTCCTTTCGGTCGGCTTCACTCATATCCCAACCTATACTTTGGATGAGATGTATTTGGTCTTAAAAGAACACGTCCACTTGCAAGTTCAATGGTTTTTCTTCAACATTTAACAATTTTTGTTCCATTTGAAGTTTTGATGAAAAGGTTGAAGCTTTATTATCCACAGTGGCTTGGATGAGTTGATGAGACAAGACTTCCTTTGGAATCTTAGGGAGGGGAAAATTAATGACTTGCCATGTTTCAGTGATGGATATTGTTCGTTTATTGATGGCCCTTCATGGTTAACTTTTGATTTACCCGTGATAATTTGATGGGGAAAAATAGGAGCAGCTTCACAATCTTTGCTCTTGTCATATTTGTCTTTGAATCCAACTACAAACAAACTTGATGAATGTGAATCTTCATTCTCTATGTAGAATTTGGATCATGTTTGCAACTGTAGGCGGATCATGCCAATTGGTCATTGACCCTTTTGGTTGAACCCTTGGATCATGATGTTGCCTTTGGACAGGTCATCTACCTTTATGCCAATATTTTCTATTATTTTTATTGGCATAATGTTTATGGCAGAGCCGCAATAAATCAATATCTGATTGAATTTACAATTTGAAATATGATTGTTTACATATAATGGTTTGTTATGCAAACAACACCCTAGTTGTAGGTCTTCATCAGTGAATGTGATGGTTGCCATGTAGTCCTGATGAGTTTTAAATTTGGTAGGTTCTATGACGTGATCCGATAATTTTCTGGATCAATCAATACAAAGCACAGAGCCATACGAACATTAAATGGCAGATTCAAAGCTTCTGACAAAGTTGCATTAGAAAGAAGAGTGTCCAGCTATGAGGTTACCGTCTTCATTTTGGAACTTCCAACTAGTGTACTTCTCAACTCTCCATCCACATTATTGACACACAAAGTAAAGGAATTTTCATTGAAAAATCCTTGGGAAAAATAGTCTCCAACTATCACAGGTATTAGAAAATAACCTGAAAAATTTTTCACCTTCGTGGACCTTGGTCTTGCTTTAGCATGAAATTTCTTTGTTTGAGTTCTTCCTAGTCGTCTTTTTTGTTCAGACCGTTTGTTATTTTTTGATGAATGTGAAGGCTTTCAGCTTTGTCTTTTTGATAAAGTCCACCCATCTTAATTTTCTTTTGATTTTGCCTTTTCAGCAAGCTGAACATCAGCTCCACATGCCCCAAGTGTTTGATTTCTGGAGAAAATTGAGAATGAATTTTCTTTGTCTTGGTTGGCCATTGGTGCTTGTGTTTTTTTTTTTTATGCTTTTAAAGGTTAACTACCTACCGCCAACTTAATCATCTATGTTAGAGGTCTAGACATCAAGCTCATCTGTCATGACATCATAGAAACTTGGCTGAGCCTGAGTGTGAAGTTCATCCATTTCTGGATAGATGTATATGATAGTGGCTTTCACATCAACTTCAAAATTTACTTGTTTGGCTCCTTTTGAAAGATGGGGTTTTAACTAAAATTGGCACAAGAATAAACGAGCCGAATAAAATCACTGCACATTCAACAATCGAGTTGTCACTCATTTCGAGCCTGATCTTGTTTTCTTCGTCTAACTTGAGAATGAGGTGTATCAGCACAAAACATTTTTTGACTTGATGTCTAATGATCTGGTGGAAGTTACAGTATTTTGGGATATCAACCTGTCCAACATCTTCGGGCCTTTTCGGTACTAGCAGCTCAATTATCTTTTGTTCGATGAGTTGATCCAAAACTTCAAAAACATTTGAGTCTGCAAATGGATCCTTTTCTTCAAGCTCTTTCAAAGTGCGAAAGCCCTTTTTTTACCATTTCCTAGGTTTGGCTTGTATTTGGGTTTTGCTTTTACACTTGATTTTGGACTTCCTTTACGGAAACTGATTTTTGTATGAACAGTGGAAATCATCATGGATTCTTTTTTACGTTAGCTTACCACTATCCTTCGGCTCTTTTTTGTGGCTTTTCTTGTCACGTTGGTCACTTGGCAAGTAAATGGATGCCTTGAATGCACATATAAATGGAGGAAGACTCATTGATGCGTTCTTTGTAGTTAAGGATGAGATTTCTCCAGCGCTCAATATACTCTACGACTAGTTCGTCCCTAATTTTTTTTTTTTTTTTTTGTATTGGTAAGTTCAGGAAAATTCACAGTTTGCTTAGTATTGTAGAAGCGCGTGAGAAACTCATGCTCGAGTTGATCTCAATGTCAATCGACTCAGTTGGTAAATTAGTGTGCCGTTAAAAGGCAGCACCTTTGAGGGAACACACAAATTGTTTTAGCATGGTGCCGTTGTAGGTACCAGCGTTGTTGCAAGTTTCGAGGAAATGAGATTTCCATCAAAGCACTGGACTTTAGGAGGTTGATAGCCAAGATGTATCCTTATTACAATATGATAGCTGTAAGGCTTGGTGTTTACCATTGAAGACTGTAGTGAACCTCCGCATTGTGCATGTATCGTATCAGAAATCATGTACTATAATTGCTAAACATATAAAGATCAAATCAAAATTTCTACAGTGTTACGTATTATGTTTTGCCCCACATCTCGATCATGCAGATCGTGTTTTTGTTTATTTTCTTAAAGTTCAAGCTCCATGAGCTTTTGCACGAGCTTTACAATTTGAATGTCTTTTTCATCCAAAGCCTTCGTAAATCAATAGCTAAGGGCATTTTTTGTCGTCTGCTTTAGCCATCATGACCGGCTTAAAGGATTCTTCAGATGAAGGTAGAGGCCACGTGGCTTGAATCCTAAACTTCTTATTTGAATCTTGATTCATTGAAGACTTAAACTTGAAATCTTCCAAGAACTTGAGTTTCTGGATTTGGATTTGATCTTGAATTTGATTTGCTTCTTTGAAGGCTTTGATATTCAAGGTTTTTTCTTGAAATGGCTTTGATTTGTAGAAGACTTGCAACTCTACGATTTGGCTTGACTTAATTTAACTATATGGTTTCTGTGCTCTGGCGGCTTTGATTTAATTTTGAGAGAGTTTCGGCATCTCCAAGTCTTCAAGGTTTTTATGCATATGTGACTTATGATTTTCATCTAAACAAAGGTCCCTATTTAAAGGAAAAACCTAGGATTTCAAGAAAATGCAAGATGAGCCATGTGCCAGATTTTGGAGGTAGGAGGGACTTTTAAGAGTAAAATGGGCTTCCTACATATTAATGGGCTTTTTATGGGTTTAAAAGACTGGTGTTTAAAGTATTTAAGTGGGCTAAAGTTTGATACCGGCTCAATTTATAAAATAAACCTATGAAAATTTTCAATTTCTACAAGTTCCTTATGATTTCACCTTAATAATATTATTTTATAGTTAACGATGTATATTGAATAATGATATGTATATTGAATAATGATATGTAAGAAATTAAGATCTCAACTACTTTTCATTAAAGAAATTTATCTATAATTTGAGACGGAAAAAGAAAACAAACATATCTTAGTGCGAGGGTCGAGTAACTTGAAATTTTATTATGGATTCCATGTCACTAGAATGATACCACGTGGCGTTACGTCAATCAATGAGTGCTCACTGGGCTTTATGTGGGACGGTTGTGTCAGCACACGAGGCCCGTGTGAGGCTGATGTAATGTCAAATTCGTTTGGGCCGAATGGGCTTACGGCTGAACCAACAGAAACAAGATCCATTTACACTGATTTGGATCTCTGACACCCACTTGAGGATCCGACAGTTATTATTCTTTTGCAGAGTTGGATCTCATTTCTGGTACCACGAAAATATATAGCATTGCTTGATCTAATGTTAACGATGAACATATTATGATTTAATTAAGGGGTGTCAGAATATGAATAAATAAATAAATTTCAATGAGATGAAAGATTACATCTTAACCTTTAGATTAATTAAGATGGAAAGCCAAAGGCGGTGATTATTTGTTAAAATTGTCATGCGTGGAATATTACTTCCTAAGTGTTGGGTGAACATGATTTATAATTATATTTCCACTATAACGTACATCATTCGAATTAATGGTGTCTACAGGAGATATGTAATTCATAGTAGAAGTCTTTGGTTGTTTTTTGTCTCCCTATTTGTCCATCCTTCATGGCCTCAATGATACTTATCTTGATTTGCCTTCAGTAGTGGAACACAGTAGAAGGACAACATTTTCTTATATCATATAAAGAGTGTGGAAAAAAAATTAAACTATTAAAGGGTCGAAAAATGGCATGTTATCGGTGTCAAGAAAGGAAAGTTTGCTTAAATAAGTGATTCAAGTAATCCTAGTGTAAACTATGAGCTTGTTTCGACTACCAAATATGGTGTCCAATGATCCGGAGACCGAAGGTAAATGGCATGGGTTAAGTGGGAGAAGTTGTTTATGTTGAAACAATTAAGAGGTATAGGGTTTAGAGATATGATTTGTTTTAATAGAGCTCTTGCTGCTAAACAGGTTTGGAGAATAATTGAAAATCCAAGTTCTTTAGCGGTGCAGATTCTGAAGAAAAGGTATTTTCCAAAGTCTGATATTTTGGAGGCGGGAGATAAGCTGGGGTCATGACATCTATGTTGGGAATTTAACCAATTTTCCTAAACCCGTGTGATTAAAATAGGCAATCAATATATCAAACAATAATATACGTGCGGAAACGTAAATAACACCAGGAATTATTTAACATCGTAAAACCCTCCAATGAGAAGGGAAAATCGACGGGGCAAACCGACAACTCCACTATCACCAAATAATAATGGGAATACAATATTTATCCTCTCAAGATTATTACCCTAAATCAAGAGGTAATTACACACTACCACAATCACGCAACACCGTCAAGAACAATATTCTTGGCACCACAAATAACTAATCTAACAATAGATGGAACTCAATAATCAACAACAAGAGACGAAGAAAAATATCACCTAACCCGTTCCAAGAATTAACTTGGAGAAACCACCGCTTGAAGAAATCGAACACCAAATCAAATATCGAAATAACGTTC